>VZSE01003691.1:1580689-1595277 GCA_013398275.1 Promerops cafer | reverse complement strand
AAAGGTTTGCTGTACCTCAAATGTTTTCTCCAAGAACTGACATAGTAATAGGTATTGTGGATAAATTAATGTAGGCAAGAAAACTGTATGGGTAAAAGATGTTCACAGTTAACTTTATTTAATGCCTTAATTGGTTTTTTTTTCTTCACTGCAATAAGACATGGCAGTTATTTTACTTACATTCATACATTCTGCTTGAACACATATTTATCTTCATTATTTATATACAACCAACAACATTTTGTTCACTAACTTTAATTTTCCAAAGACCATCTGACACACCATAACTAAAACAAATGCTATTTTCTTCTGAAAAATGCAATAAAAAGTCTTAGTTACATGATATAAGAAACTTGTACTTTTCTGAAGGTTAAGTCAGATGCCATTCTGTGGAAGGGGCTGACAGCTGGTCTGTGAGCTAGGAGGAGTTAGCTGAAGAAGAAGCTGATAAGATTGACGTTTACCCCGAAGAATCCTACCAAGGTCCTTGACATGGAAACTGAGAAGAAGGGAAGATAAACGAAAGAGACCTGCAGTTGGAAGAAGCTGAAAACAGTGGTGGAGACTGCTTTGTACCAATGAACGCTGTGTTGATTTATTGTAACCAATGAGTAAGTATAAACTTCCCTGAGAATGTATAAAACACAGCATGCTGTTATAATAAACAGAAAGAAGCCTTCTGAAGTTGTATAGTTGTTCTTCTGTGTCATGACCCTCTCAAGAGCAACATGTGGTGACCCCGATGTGATGAGCGACTGGAGGAGCTACAGGACGAGGTGCAGTGGAGATGGGGCCCAGTGAAGCTGAGAGCAGCAGGTGAAGCTGCCAGTCTGGACTGGACTGATTTTGACACCTGGAGTGCAGGGGAGCCACTGGGGACACAATGGGAAGTAATTTGTCAAGTGAAGAACAAATTGTTTCGTCTACAATGGAAGGCTTTGTTGAAGAGAAAAGATAATAAGACTACTGATTATGCTCTTCATAGTGTGTTATTGTGGGCCAGGTCACAAGATTTTGAAACTGATGTAAGTATGGCTTTTAGCGTGAGAGCGTGGAAGGAAGTTGGAGAGAGACTGTGGGATGTGATAACGAAAGGAGACAGGACAGCTCTTGAATTGGCTACTACCTGGAGACCGCTCTGTGAGAGTGGAGAATGGAGCAGGACAGGAGAGCACAGGGGATGGAAGGAGAATCAGAGCAAAAAATCGGGGTTGATAGGGAAAAACAGAAAAATGAGGTTCAGCTTGGGAACATGCTTTTCCCTGAAGTAGAGACTGTTGGAGTTGCTTCAGCAGAGGCTTCTCCGGGGTCTACGGTTGTGGGAAATGAACAACAAACTGATACCTCTCGCTATCTGTCTCTGAAAGACTGTGTTAAGCCTGTGTACCCCTCCCCTGCGCAGCAGTTAGCTGAATTAAGTGCCAAGTTGAAATATGCTACTCCTGCACAGCAGTTAGCTGAAATGACTTTAAAAGAGCAGCAAGCTGAGCCGTCTGCCCCTCTTCTCCCCTCTGACCTGCACAAGCAAATGATATCATCAACGCTGTATCCTCCCTTGCCTGATAGTGGTAGTGAGGATAATGAAATGCCAGTGACAAGGAAACCTGAACTGGTCCATGGATCTGTCTGTTGCAAACCCCATAACAGATCTAAGCCTGTTGTCCCCTGGACTTTACCCCCGTCAAGTGACTCTAACCACCCGACAGCCCTTACAATTTTGTGTTAAAAAGAAAGCAGATGAAGTGGGAGATTAGGATTTATTAGAAAAAATAGATCCACCAAAAATGTCGGATATGCAGAGTGTTGATGTGAATGCTGCTTCTGATGAACTTAGAGCTTTTACTGTTTTCAAAGCAGTTCCTAATTCAAGACAAAATGATAGTCATCAAGTTTTTGCATAGAGAGTTATGTAAGATCTGCAAGCAAAGGTGGCTAAATATGGCTAAAAATTCTCCAGAAGTAATGCAATTAATTTGTGTTATTAATGCTGATGTGCTTGCTTCTTATGATATTATGCATCTCACTACAATTTTGTTTCAGCCAGTACAATATGGTGTATTTCAAAATACCAAGAGGCAATTAGCCGAACGAATGGCTTTAAATAATATGCAATTACCTCAGCAAGACCCTCATTTTGCTGTGAGAGTTGATGCCTTATTAGGCACTAAACCTTTTCTTAACCTGGATTTACAGGCAAAGTGAGACCCTCTAATTTTAGCACAGGCTCAACAAATAAGTGTGAACACTTTAATTAAAACAGTGGAGATAGCAGCCCCAAAACAAAGATATGTAGTAACATACATATACAGCAAGGGACAAAGGAACCTTTTATACAATTTGGAAAAGGTTGCTGCAGCCATTGAGAAACAAGTGTAAGCAATTAGCTAAAGATAATGCAAAAATTGCAGAAAAATTATAGAAAGCTTGCCTGGAGATCCCTCATTAGGCAACATTGTACCTGATTGCTTGAAAGTCAGGACAGTTGAGCACAAAATGGCTGTTCTTGCAGCAGTCTTAAAGCCTCCACCATGATGCTTTAATTGTGGACAACAAGGGCATTTAAGGGCACAATGCCCACAAACTGATGAACAAAAAGTAAAATCTAAGATAAATCCAGGCAATAAAGTGAATTGCAATCGTTGTGGTTAATTTGGACATTATGCTAAACAATGCAGATCAAAATATCATGCAAATAGACAGCAATTGCAGGGAAACGGGAAGAAGAATGCGAAGGGGCGTGTAGGGACACAAATACCCCACCAAGAATCACAAGCCCTCCCAGTACTGCAAAGCCATCCATTTGTGAACAATACTGGGGGCCACAAGTGGCTCTGCAGGCATTGATACACTCACAGCCGACACAGTAACCATCTTAGCAAAGCATAGGACAGGGACTGAGTGCTCTTTTAGTAGGGAGATCTAGTAGTACTATTAAAGGTATTCATGTACATGTAGGAATTACTGATGTTAATTATTTAAGACAAATTCATGCTATGGTATCAGGTAGTGAACCTCCTATTATTATTCAGAAAGGAACTTGCATTGCTCAACTTGTTTCCTTTGTGAGTTGTGTTCCAAATGCAGTGAACAGGAGTTGGGGCACAGGAGGTTTTGGATCTACAAGAGCACCTCAGGTATTTTGGACTCAAAAGGTGACAAATCAACGCCCAGAAAACGAATGCATCATTACAGCCAAGGGGCATCATCCAGAGACCATACTAACGAAAGGTTTGATTAACACGAGAGCAGATGTGACCATAATTCCACAACTTTGCTGGCCTCAATCATAGCCTCTCACTCAACAAAGTTTTGAAATCATTGAGCTAAGTGGCTTGACTACAAGTGGTCTGTCTGCCATTGTGATTAATGTAAAAAACACTGATAGCCGACCAGCTAACTCTTCCTAGCTCACAAACCAGCTGTGAACCCCTTCCACATCATTCCATGTGTTTGAGGTCCTCAGCTTATAGCCAGCAGCAGGTTTAACATAAAAATTTAGTGCTGTCTTGGTATTTGCTGACAAAATTAAGCTCAAAGCTCTTATTGTTTCCATATAGAAGTTTTCTGAAACAGCATCCATTTCTAAAATGAGCCAAAAACATCAAGTGGGGAAGAAAAATAAACTATTCAGCAGTGAGACTAACAGATCGTTCACTTCATTTTACATCCTCTTGAGGAGATCAGTTTCTTCTAGAACAGAATGCAGTTTCATGACACGAAAATCTTACTGTTGGGAAAGAGGTTTTTGTATTTGCCAAAAGCAGAACTGCCGATTATCACCTTCACCCTGGCTGTGCCATCTTCAGGCATGACCTCTACTTCCTGAACTGTCGCTTCTTTATAGAGCCAACTGTAAATGTAAAAGCATATTAGCATCTTAAAAGCATGACAGACTGCACAAAATGTGATCCTCAGTCTAGGTCAGAAGTTTCCTATCTAGAGAACACTTTAAAAGATGAAGTGCTTTGCTTCACTTCTCTAATGGGGCTATTTTTTGTCAATAGGTTGCAAAACATTGATGAGGATCTCTGTTATTCTTAATGCAGATTAAAATCAGTATGATATGATTTGAAAAGTTTAAGACATGAATGATTACGTGTTTCATATTTCTCCAAGTCCTTCATACGATTCAAAATTATTTACCTTAGCTGAGGTCCCTCTAAGTTGATGTTAACTGTTAAAATCTTCTTCCCTGTTGCTGTCAGTATTTTTTTCTCTATTTCTTGTTTCAGTTCTTCTAAACCATGCCCATGCAGAGCAGAAACAGCTAAAGCATTTTCTTCAGTGGGTTTATACCTGAAAGAAAATTAATTGCTTGCACATTTGTTCAGGAAGATTAGGTTGTGAAAATATTCCAAGCACGGACTATTTAACTGAGTTACTTTGTACTGACACCTACTACCTTTGGCCACTTCTTGTCTGACTCAAGTGATTTCTTTTGTAATTAAAAGATAATTAATTCTTTTTCAGACCATAGTTACATATGTAAAAGATTGAGAAACACTATTAAATATATTCTGAAGTGTGGGATCTCTTTTCTAGGCTAAGAATTAAAAAAGCTTCCAGAACATAAGAAATGTTTAAGTACACTTAGCATCTCTTGCTTACCTTTCTATCAAATCCACTTTGTTATGAACTTCTACCACTGAGTCCAGTAAATGGCTAGGAAGATTAAGATTCCTCAGAACTGACAGAACAGTTGCTTTCTGGAGGATGGTTTCTGGGTGAGTAATATCCCTCACATGAACTATCAGATCCTAGCAAAGATCAATATACAACACCTGTTACCAGTTTGTATAGACTGTACACCATTTTTGCAGTGCTAAAATACTTTCCTATCCATTTGATAATATACTGGCAGATTAGCACTGTAAAATAAGTATTAAAACAGTATTAAACTACTGTTTCTTAGACCGTGATGGAAGAAAATCTGCAACAGCTTTGTCTTCCACCTCTAGTGAGTACAAATTGCCTCCCACAAACCTGAAGCAAATGCTGTCAATCAAGCTAGTTACAGAATCAGATTTCAAATAATAACTGCTCCATTTTTTTCAAAGCCAAGGCTTTGTAACAATAAGGCATCAAAACCACTGGAGATTAAAAATAACAATCTCTAAAAAAAGCATTTAGAAGAGTAATGGCTGCAAAACTGTTTCAAAAGCAGAGGGGAAAAACCCTCCATGTAACTTGTAATTCTATTTTTACATTCAAAATATAGAATATTATCCTTATGCTTAGGTCCCAGGATCCTATTACTGATGCTTCACTAAAAAGCTTTACACAAAGTTTACCAGTTTCAAGTATATATATAATATTTGTCATGATAAAAACCAAGCAACCAAACTCAACATTTGCATTCAAATAGTTTCATCATCTTTACTCAAGACTGCTTTAAACTTTTGAAAAATAATTAGAAGTAAGTGACAAACAGGATGGTTTCAGCCAGCTTTTGAAAGCCCTGCTATTATACACAGTTAAGTCTAATCTTTAGCAGCATTCTGGCATCTAGCTACCACTGAATTTCATTACCTTTCATAATACAAGGTTTTTGTTTGAATGTCTGTGTGTATGTATGCAGCTTTACACTTTGTTATAGCACAGGAAAACAACTTTAATGAGAAAATAATTGCTAAAGTACATTTATATTTATTACATGCTGCCTGCATCACATCACACTCACCCACTTCTAGTTCTACAGGAAACCTTAAGTTAAAATCAGGTAATTTCAGATGCTTTATTTCATTTTTAACTCCCAGGCAAGCTAGCCTTCATTCACTTGGATGCACTGTTCAGATATTTTATCAGAAAAATCTGGTTTATCTGGTTTAAGTATCATGGAGATGGGCACATATACTCCAAATAAGCCCTTTCTGAAATCCCTTCATAGCTGTATGTTCTGCATAAATAAATTATCAGATAATTTGTATATTTTAAGATATTTACATCATTATCTCAGGGGTTTACTATAGTCAGCTTGGATACTTTGCTAAGAACAGCATGTCAATTAACTTCCCCTGTTTTGAATGGGTGAGGATTATCTAAAAGGAAATTAATTTGATTTCCCAATTTTTATAGTCGACTACTTACTGAGTAAGCCACTTCTTCTAGTGTAGCTGAAAATGACTCAACCAGGTTATGTGGAAGATCAGTCAGAAACCCAATGGTGTCAACATAAATAACTGCCATATGTGAGGGCAGATAGCCAGCATGGGCTGTAATATCCAGAGTGGCAAACAGCTGATCCCTGGGTTGAAGTCCTGCTTCCCCAGTCAGGGCTTTGATCAAGGTAGTTTTTCCTAATTAAATAAAAAAGGACAATATTTTATTGGCTTGTTCCAAGTAAAATTTAATTTGCAAGGCTCAGGTGAAATGTATGATGTAACATACATTTTTACATCTATTTGAATTGTTTAATTGTAGCTTGTGATCAATTATCTATATGATGTTAGGAAATCCAAAGACAGTCTTACATTTTATAACTTGGAATGGAGTTTAAGGTCATGTATGTAATTGCATACTGGTATCTACAGCTGTGCTGTGAAATCACAAGATGATCAAAGACTGATTCAACCTGCCAAGGGTCCTACCTACATCTCTCACCTGTAAGACTCTGAAGAGCACTGCCATGACAGCATTAGGCAGCATGCACCTACACACTCGTCAGTGCTTCTGTTGTCAAATGAAATAATTTACTTGCTAAATAAAAAAAAAATAAAGAGAAGCACTAATAATATATAGCTTATTAGGCTGAGGTCTTTATCAGGCATTTCCTCATGAAAGTAATACTAGAGACATTTATTTGACTCATTTATTTGACTTCACATAATTAGTCATTAAAGTGCTCAGTATATAGCCTAATTAAAGTATTTCAATCATGTGTATACAAAACTGTTTTATATCTATCTATATTTCAATTTTCAGTTTGAAAAGTATGGAAGTACGACATTTAAGAAAAACATACAGTATAATTCTAACCTTTGAGTGTACAAGTCATAACAAAATTAGTGCAAGATAGGTTTGTTTTTTTAAAGAAGTTGAATAAGAAAATGAAATTGTCTTAAGATAATACAACCAGAAAAAATTGTCTGTTTATGTCTGTCCAAAGTCTGTTTATGCCTTGAGTAAGAATTCACTTGTGTAAGCTAAAAACCAAACAAAACCAAACCAAGCAGAAAAAAACCCTTTAGCTTTACTTAGATTCTCCTAAGAACACATCTCAGAATGCTACAAAATCCATGAAAAGCTACAGTGCTACTTAAGCAGGTTTCTCAGATCAATAGCTAAGTCTTAATTATCTTCCTATGCCTCAAGTCTTCACGGTGATCTAAACACCCGTGTACTTTTCTGTACCCATTCTGATCAAGTAGTAGAGATTCATACAAAGGGACATTAACAGTGCAGTCTTCAGCACTGTATATAAAATCTTTTTGGCACAATAGGTGCTAGGCATTTCTCCAAAATATGTCTTCAAGACTGAAAAAACCAAGCAGCTTAATTTGCTTTCCTAACTACACCCTAACTGACAAATATTCATTACACAATTAAAAAAAAACTAATTAAAATACAAAGCCTATACACACACACAAATGAGAATCTGGCTAGAGTTTCTAATTAAAAATTAGACAATATAAGCTCTTTTGTGTTATGATTTCAGGAGGTTTTGCTTACCACAGTTGGTATAGCCCATTACTGAGACCATCGGGAACTCGCATTTTCTGCGCTGAGTTCTAAGTAAAGCCCTTTTTCTCCTTAGTTTCTCCAGGGCATTCCTAATTTTAATTTCTCTTTCTTTCAAGACACGATTCTGTGTTTCTAGAAATGTTTCACCTGAAAAATACAAATAAGTAATTGGCAGAATAGTTTATAAGAGAAACTGTAAAGCAAGTGATGTATTTGGAAATCAAATGAGTTAGCACTAGGACTTGTGAAGTTAAAAATAAGCCACAAACCCCATGCATTCTTGCCTAAAAAAAATGAGTAAGTAATTATAAAAGATATTCTAACCACTCTAAAATATCCATATACACTTATGAAAAATCCCTGTGGCAAGCAAATAGTTTATCCTGGACCACTTACTGACCAAAAACCTTGACCAGTACAGACCCAAACCTTATTATTTAACTTACTTTCCAATAAATTTTTGTATGTTTGTTTAATTAGATGCAGAACACTGTATTTCCTCCTGACCTCCTCCAAATAAAATAAGATACAACTAAATTTGTTTAAAAGCTATGGAGAAAAAAATCCTCTAAATCATGAGAATATTTAGACTTTACCTGAGCCCATGATGTATCTTGAACCACCTCTCTGCTGATCTTGCTGAGACACCTCATTTTTCAGATTTGACCTGGCAGCAGAGTAACAGTTAATTAGAAGCAATTTTTTAAAATCCAGTTATACCAAAATACCTAAAAATTGTGAAGCAGTAGTGGTATTCTGATAGTAAAAATAAAACCACTAAATGACTGAGTTGTAAATAAAATCTGTTTATGGTAAGAAGCCTGGAGAAAAATTCCAGATTTTTCTGGCTCAACTGTGGCTTGAAAAAGCATACACCTCTCTTGATAAATTATAATTGCTATTCTGAAATTTCAGAGAGCCAAATATACCTCTAAAACATCCACATAACTCACACCAACTGCCACGTACACATTTCTATGCCACATAATGCAGAAATACGGAAAATTTAAATAAAAATTAATCTTCCTTGTTTATAGCTTTCCTTATTAAACTCAACAATTTTATATATGGGATATACATATCCAATTCCTACATATTCTTGCAATCCATCTTGTGTCTTAGAAAGAACCGGGACCTTTTCATGAAAAATACACTTTGTAAGATTATTGAACACATTTTGGTTTTGCCTGTCAGCAATGCAGAAGCTTAAAATAATGACATTATAGTAAATAATTCTGTGCTCTAATCAATCCTTGAACACCCTATGTATTTTTTCTTTACAGTAAATATTGCTGGGTTTTGTCACTGTAAAGAAATAGTCATATGCAGGTATGAGTATGTGATTTGCACAGCCCAAGGTACCTGAGGAGTGGAATTTCAGCCAATGCTACCTGCAGTTTTGCTTCTTTCGTCCGGGCATTACAGCGAAAAATGTGAAGTACCACGGTGTATCTGTCAAAGACTTGCACGCCCCAGGCACCTTCTAGTTCTTTCTTTAGCCATGTAAGACAAAATAATCAAGAAGTCTTCTGTCCCCCACAGTATCACGAGATCAATTCCTACACAGCAAGTACAGTTGGTTAACTGATGGACACTGGAACTCAGAGGCTCTCAGGATTCCATTGCAATGGATGGGCAATCATCATAAGTATGCTAAGTCAAAATTTGGTTGACCACTAAGAGAGGAGTTAAAGAGAGTTTAGAAAGAAGAACTGTATGTCTAGGCCCATCAAATTCAGCGAGAATCCTTCCACTGCCATTTATGGATTCTTGCAACAAGTCTTACAGCATATCTCAGAATCAAGGATGTCAGTGGTTAAATCCTTGTAAAAAATAATTATGAAATACTGAAACAGGAAAGGCTAAGGATAGCATAGGAAAAGAAAAAAGATTACTAAAACTTACAAACAAATAGAGAGGAATGCAGGAAAATTATTTAATAGCAAGCTTTTAATGAAATACTTAATAAATCCACAACCAATCCAAACCCCTCTTCCTTGCTCTAATTCAGCAAAACACTTAAAATATGCAGTAGTTCCCTTATGCCATCTCTAAAATCCAGAATGCTTGTATACATGTTCTCAAACACTTTCTTGAATCAACCCTGTTTAATTGCTCTTAAGATCTGTATTTGTGAAAACATTTTTTAGCAAATCTAGTACTAAAAGAACTCATACTATAAAAGAGAGTTTTCCTAAAAACTAGGAAATTGAAATGAAACATTTTCAATTTCCCTTTCATCAACAAATGGAAGCACTTTGAATAATCATCTGTTAGAGATATTTGTCATCTCTTCATTTTATAATCATGGAAAGCATTCAAAACTACTAGCAAAGCATTAATGTTTACTTGCAGAGTTTGCATACTCTTTACACCCTGCACGATGCTGCACATATGTCCTGGTTTAGGGCAAATTTGGGAGAAAACCTCCAAGAAGTTTCCTCTAGAAAGCAAATTCAAGCGGCCCCTTCCCCTACTGGTTCGCGAAAAGATTTCCTTGGAGAAAAGTGGAAAAAACCTGTTTACTTAACAGGCAAAGCATTCACCCCCACAAAAAATGAACACTATTAAACAATAAAACCTCTTGCCACTCCAAAAGAGATGACAAACTCAGAAAGTCCCTTTGTGGGCTGTAGCTCAGCTCACTCAGTCTCCTCTCAGTCCCTCTGGCACTGGGAATGCCGCGGCCCAGGCCCGGCCCGGCGGCCACAGGTGCGAGCTGCCGGTGCTCTGCTGGGTGTTCAGTGCAGAGCAGGCTCAAACAGTTCCAAAGAAAAAGGAAAACCACAGTCCAGGGAACTTCTCTGCCTCAGCTAGCTAAAAACTAACTAAAAGCAAAGGAGAGCTCTGTCCCGCTGTCTGTCCGTCTGCAGACCACACAGGCCAGGAGCAGCAATGTGGAGCAGTGAGGGCAGTGTCTGAAAACAAACTGCGCACTTCTTCTCTGCCCCTCTTTGCTCTCAGAACCAGTCTTAAACATGCACAACTTATTACCCAGCATAAACAGAACAATTGGGGATACAAGCATCATATAGCCAACCCAGGACAATATACTAAAAACCCCAAAAAGGTTTTATTTCAGTTTGTCCAAGAGTATCTGTAGTTCATGTGCCAGTTGTTTTACTGCCAGTGTTAAATACTGAAGTATGCTGAACCCCTCAATGCTTCTTTTTAAGGGTTAAGAATGAAAGTTTAAGTGTTTGAAACATTCAGCTATAAGGTTGTTCTGAATTTACACCTCATATTCAAAATACAATTCAGCATCTACAGCATAGGGAAAAAAAAATGCTATCCATTATAAATATAGAAACTTCAGCACATAGCTAATCCAAAATGTTGACATTCTTCATAACAAAAGCTGTGTTAACACCATCATTTTGTAAAAAACACCTTGAGTAACATTTTCAACATTTTAAATAGGGCCAGTGTCAAATGTGGGAGCAGAGTCTATAATAAATTATACTAAGCTGCTGGAAATTTTCATGCCCAAGAGCTGGAAACATGTATCAACTCGACAAATGCAATAGGTATTAACATTCTTTTCAACAAAACTCAGTCCTGGTGCTTCATATATTAACATTTGCAAATTCAGAATCTTAACCGACCACGTCTCCTAACATCAATAGCTTCCAAACAATATTGATGCAAAGAATATGATTTGATATTATACTTAATTACCTTTGTTAGTGAAGATATTCTTTCCACATTCAAGAAGACAGCTGTCACATGGGGCAATTTTTTAATCTTTTCTAAAAAATAGATAATGATTACAAAATAGTGTTAAATGTCAATTCTCTTTTTAAAATGCCCAGACTATAATCCATTTTGCACTGAACAGAATGCTCATATAACATCAAATGGCACCATATTCTTTGTTCATAGAGCAGTTATAATTGCTAATTTAGTACTGCGCCAAGAACAGCATCAGTTTCATTTATGTCAATCACATAAAGTTATGGACTAAGTTGCCTCACACATTTTCAGTGACCAGGGGTTATGTCTGTTCTGCATTGCTTCTGTAACCTTAAAAATTCTTTCAAGTCTGCCTGCAAACCTGCATGATGGATAAACAAAATTCTCCCTCTCTTCAGCTTTCACACCTATCCTTGAACAGTTTGGCTGCAAAAGTCTTCCATTTAGAGTGATGCAGTGCTGAAAGATCTCAGTCCTTACCTGTCAAAACCTGAAAGTTTCCTTTGCCAAAAACAAACTTCTTGTTGGGATTTTTTGTAGGAATAATTATTTTATCTAAAACTGTCCAGTTCTGCAGAGTATTTACAAGAGCAACGGCTTCGGCAATCTGTAATTCAGCTTCAGGAACACAACAATAATAGAAAAAAAGAAACAAATATTACAATGTACCATCATAACTCTGCTCAGATCTCCAATTAGTACAGTACATGCATGAACATGGAAAGACTAAACTACACTGAAATTCTTAACCTCTAGCATAAGGAGCAAAGTGTCTTACCTCTAATCAGAGTAATTGAACAGTTTGATCCAATTTTGTCACACAAAGCATCTTTCTGACAGTATAAATTATTTCTGTGGTTACTGGCTTAGGAGAATTTTTAATTGTATTGTCAGAAAAGAAATCATCAAGCTTTTTTCCTCAGCAAGTGAAATTAATAACTAGTTGGAAAATCTGTTATTTTGGATGAGCAGAAAGCCACACAATTAACACTTTGGTGTTTTGCAGCAATAATTTGGGAATTACTAATACAGCATATCCTGCTGCTAATTTCACAGGCACTTATTCATAAGGGACCTAAATTGGTTTGTGACTTGCTAAAACCAGCGGATTTGTATCCTGTATTCTGGTTCCTCAATTACTGTTGAGTCTTCAACACCTACACTGCAAAGCAGTGATTTTTGAGGACTTTGTGAAATCACAAAGACTACACAAGAATATCAGATCAGCAATTCTAGTCTTGATATGCCAAACTTTTCAGAACAAATTTGTAAAGTTTCTCTAGACAGCAAAACATAGTTTATATACTAAATAGATTGCAGAGGTCCAAAAGGTAACATATTTTTAAAGATAATCATGATCCACTTTTTCCTCATATTGTTCATGTTTCTTGTAAGATACATAGATTTCCTGTTGTATCTGTGGTGCTTCAAAAATCATTCCAAAACATTTGTTCAGACTTTAGGCTCTTCATCTGGAGGGCCTAAATAAATAGAAAGGGACCATTGCTATTCTTCTGTATGTTTGGACAGAAAGGTGCCTTCATATTTTACCTACTTTTCAGTTGTAAAATTATGTCACTGGAAGCTGGACATGACCCAGCACTCTGTGCTTGCAGCCCAGAGAGCCAAACATGTCCTGGGCTGCATCCAAAGCAATGCATCCAAACTGGTCAGCAGGGCAAGGGAGGGGATTCTGCCCCTTTGGTCTGCTCTGGTGTGACCCCACCTACAGTGCTGCATCCAGCTCTGGGGTCCCCAGCACAAGGTAGACATGGACCAGTTGAAGCAGGTCCAGAGGAGTGCCACAAAGATGATCAGACAGGAGGAACCTGTCCTATGAGAAAAGTCTGGGACAGTTGGTGTTGTCCAGTTTGGAGAAGGCTCCTGGGAAGACCTTTTTACGGCCTTTTAGTACGTAAAAGGGACTTATAAGAAAGATGGGGACAGACTTTTCAGCAGGACCTGTTGCAATAAAACGGGGCAGTGGTTTTAAACCAAGAGATTTGATTTAGGTTTGATATAAAGAAGTTTTTTACAATGAGAGTGGTGAAACATTGGAACAGATTGCTCAGAGAGGTGGTGGTCCTGTAAACATTTCCTTTGAACATTCAAGGCCAGATTAAGACAGGGCTCTGAACAACCTGGACCAGTGGAAGCTGTCCTGGCTCATTGCAGGGGGGTCAGACTAGACGACCTTTAAAGGTTCCGTCCAAGCCAAACCATTCTATGATTCTATACATAAAAAGCTAACTTACAAGATGTTTTAATCCTTTACATTGTAACCTTATAACTAGGGAAGTGTTCAAAGAGAAGCATCAAGTTCATAATGTATCTTAATTGTGTGTGATTAATGCTTATATATATGCTAGTTACAAAGAGAGAAACCTAATAGTAGCCCTAAAAAAAAGTCCTTACAGAGGAATTATTGGTGACTGCATCACTAAGTAACTGCATAAAAGCATTTACGTCCTCGAGTGGATTTATACAGGACTTCATCTTCACTGCACTCTCTTCTCTGGACTGGAGGGTATTGCTGCTCTCCAGCCAACCTCTGGGCAAGCCTAAAGCCCAAGGACTCCAGCGCACCCGGGCAGGCAGCACAGTTGAGGGATGAGGGCAATTAACATTGTGCTAGTAAGGGCGACACCCGACGGTTTCCCTGACCAACCTGCACTGAGGTGTTCTGCCGTCCAAAATAGTTAACATGGTTTACAAGTCAAACCACCGACCTGCCAACACTCACTAACAGCTCTTTGTCTTTTAAAAAGTCGTCAAAGAAGGAAAGAGCGACTGAGACCTTCCATCCAAGCTTGTCCTTTGCAAGCCGCACGTCGCGGTTTTACCGCTCTAACAGGGGGTCCACTCCACACTAGCAGCACAGCAACAGAATCAGTTCGGCTGGAAAAGACCTCTGAGATCATCCAGTCCAACCCGTGACCAAACACCACCATGCCAACAGCCCATGGCACTCAGTGCTACTATCAGTCTTTTCTTACACACGTCCAGGAACAGTGACTCCACCACCTCCCAGGGCAGTCCATTCCGAATCCCCAGGATGTATTCCTTCCTAGCGCTCTGGGAGCCCGCCCTCCCGCCCCCCGCAGCCCCGCACCCGTGGTGAGCGGCGACTTCTGCGGGCCCCACTTGACCGCGGGGTGCACGATGGCAACGCGCTGGGCGCCGGGCCCCGGGGCCAGCGGAGACGGGCCCAGCAG
>VZSE01003691.1:1367277-1580673 GCA_013398275.1 Promerops cafer | reverse complement strand
GGCCGGGCCCCATCGGCACCGCCAGGCCCGGGGCGGCGGGGAGGGACCGTCACCGGCCGCGTCTTTCCGGCCGCTGCGGAAGCGCCGCCGCCGCCCATGTGACAGCGCTCCCCGCCCCTGCCGGGCCCAGCGGCGGCCGTGATTGACGCCGGGCCCGGGCCGGCCGCGCTGGGCAGCGCTCGGGAGGGACGGCGGGGTTTGTCGGTAGGTTTAATTTCTTTCGGTTTCATCCTCTTCTGCGGCCGGGGTGGGGGGATGGAGGGGAAGCTGTTTTTGCCCTGGTTTGTCTGGAATTAAGTCTCTTTGTGTGCCTTTCTTGACAGTTTTCGGCCGCTGTTCCGCCGCAAAAGCCGAAGGGTTGTTGAGTTTTTAACACTCTCTCTTCGGTGAAGTTTCCTCAGGAGGCCGCGTCAGCTTGTTTGTGCTGCTGAAATAATGTAGTGGAAATGATAGCCGAGCCCAACGCAGCCAGTAACCTTCCCAGCCAAAAGTAAGTCCTGGCACAGGTTGCCTGTAAAATCTGTTGGTAAATTAGGGTGCTGTCCTTTGCGTTTGTGCCGTGCAGATACCGCGGCAATCTATAGTGTGTCATCTTGGGGGGAGAGGGAAAAAAGATTTGCTGTGAATTGTGCTTTGTTACTAATATCTTCATTTTACTTCCTTTCATGTACTATTAAGCATCTTAATGTGTGTTTACTGTTTGACAGGGACCTTGACTTTGCAAGCTTTTCTGTGCCGTATTCACCACAGAGCAAATGTGCACCCTGCTTTAAAAAGAAAGGGGCAGAATCATTGTCCGTGCATGTGTTCCCTTCATTAGAGAATTTGGGGATGCTGAGGGGGAAGAGTGCTAAGTAATCTGTAGGCTCCCTGTAGGTGTTGATGGGGGCATTGCTTCTATATATTTTGTATTGTTTTTGTTAGGGATCCATCATGTCTTCTCCCTTTTATAATGTATCTTTTAGTCATCTGTTGAGATGAGCTAAAGTATTCATATCCTTGTTTGCACAATGGTAATTAGAAGTTCTACTAGAATAAATATAAATAGATAAAAGGTAAAGTTAAAACATTTGTGCATTTCTTGTTTGGTTTCTAAGAATGAAACTTCTTGGATGTCCGCTGTTGTGTGCTTTGAATTTATTGTAGCCCAGTCTTTGCTGATCCTGTCATGTTCTGGGCCTGTTTGCTCCATGTGTTTTGCTTCATTATGCTCTAATGAAAGTTGAGAGAGTTGTAGCCCATGATGACATGTATAGTTTCCCATATGTCTGTGCCAGTATGTTTCATCTGAAACCAGCCTTTTACCTTCAGAAGTGTTAGGCAGGCATATGGCAGTTGCTTAGTGGAGCATCTTATATTGCTTCTAAAAGATGAACCAGTTGTTTTGAAATTTATAATTTTAAAAATTTACACGTAGGATTCTTTCAGTAGCACAGATTTTATTGTTCCTTTTACACAGCAAGGGGAATATATTACCTCCTTGGTAAAGAGGTGGTTTTCTTTTCAAGTGTGACTCACCAAATCTTTTCTAAATGTTTATTAAGATAAGAAAACTGAATTCAGAAGTTACCACAGTAGTATTGTGTTTGAGGATTAGATGTGGGACTTGGCTTCCTTCGTACTTCAAGCATTTTATCTTACCAGTAATACTTCAAGTGCTAGTGAAAGGACAATATTGTGGCAGGAATACAAGGTAAAAATGAGTCTCTGAGCCATATGTAACAGGGTATAAAGGTGGAAATAGAAATGGCATTCTGCTTATGTTTTCTTACTGGTTGCTGATGGAAGCAAACTAATTGGCTGAGAGCTGTTTGTTCCAGTGCATGAAGCAGTGAATGTATGCATGCAGAAGTGCTTGACATGGTGTAGAATAACAAGGGGAGGAAAAAAAACCAACCAGCTAGCTCAAAATTTGTCAAACTTACCATTGCACTCCTATAGCTGAAAAGATGTTAATTGGAGATATGTATAGGGATTGCTGCAGAAGTGACCCCTGTGTCTTCTCACAGCAAGGTACAGTAGTTCCTATTTTGCTTAAGAAGAGGATGTCTTAATTATTTTTAAAGTTTCTTCAGCAGAAATGTAGTTGGGCAAATGAAAGTTCCATTTAAATATCCCAGTGGAAATATCAGTGGTTTCATTGGGTTCAGTTTCTAGGTGCTGGTCTAGTTTCTGCAAATGTTTGTACCTGCCTTATGAATAGCCTTACTGGAAACATCAGTATGAAAGGCTACCAAAGAAAAATAGAAAGGAGAAACATGAATCCTAGTAGTATCTGAATTTAAAAAAACCCTCTGCTTTTGTGTAAGTTGTCTTTTGTTGCCCAGTGCTTCCTGAGACATAACTATGTGCTGTAATGCACTGATAACCAAAACAGTTCAGAAACGAAATGCCTTTTTAATATTAGTATTTGGTGCTTAGTTAAATTTGTTGAGTGCTTAAGATAGATGTTTAGTTGCATGTGTAACAGTTACTCTAACAGGTTTCACCCCAGATACATTTTATTTGGTGTTTATTTGGCCCAGCCTGAGGGATCTGTAGATCTGTGGTCTTCCCACTCTTGGAGGTTTTGCTGAGCTTTGGTAACATGCTGTTGTATATACCAGGCATTTCCTTACTTTGTTGGGCCCCTTTTGCTACAAGTACATTTTGTCTGGCATAAGAGACTAAACAAGTAGCACAAGGCCAGTAGATGCTGTCCTTCAGAATGTTCTTGGGAAAGAGAGGTGTGAATTAAGCCTTCAAAAAGTATGTTGTAAACAGAGATTCTAAAAGCAGTACGTGATCAGACAAGTCCTTGATGGAACTATCCTGTAGCAGTTCTGATTTTTGAATTATTTAAGTGTTTTAAAGCAACTTGGACTCAAATACAGTTGCTATAATCAAATGCAGTGCATTTATCTTCATTATGGGATGGAGTAAGTTGCTAAATAGTACTTGTAAACAATTCAGAAAAGGTTTTGAAGGTGTGTTGAGTGTTATGTTGAGGTACAGTGCAGAAACTGGTAACCCATGTTACTACAGTGTTGGCTGGCACCTGAGTTGTAGTTCCAGTGAAACAGTACAAGTAAGAACCTGTTAGTCCAGCCCCACAGTGATGCATTCTACTTTGAAATCAAGAGTGAAAGGATTTAATCACATAGGAGAAACAGTTCCTTGACAAACATGTTTGGATTCTTTTTGGTTTTGTGGTCTGTAGAAGAATCTGAGAAGAGCAAACTGGCATCGGAAAAGCAATACAGATTGCTGTCCCTTGCTGTTTGTTCTTTTCAGCTGGGAAGTCTCTGGTGGTACTTGGGACATTTAATCTCTGTGGCTCACAATTTTAAATCAAAGAAGACAGTTGAAAACTTTTGTGAATGCTTATAGAATGCTGAGAGCTATAGTTTATCCCACTCTTCACATGCAGAAGTCCAGACAACTGGTATAAGGATTGGTTCATCCTGAATTATTTTCTTTGCTTTCATCTATCAAACACTGTGGCACGTTTTGAACTTTTCTGTAACAAGTAATTAATGGAATTTAACTCTCATTTCTCTGTAGGGAAGGTAAGCATATGCATAATTGTATTTAGAAATTTTATATATTTTTATGCAATTATATGCTTATATAGAATTTTTATAGGACTCTTTAGAAGCCTAATTCTACATCACTTCTTGAAGTGTTTCAATAGATCAAAAAGTAAACAGATACATGTTTAAATAACACCTGTCTGCTCTTACCAAAAAAATAATGTCAGGACCTTGGTCCTGCAGTTGATGCTATTCTGTCTCAGAAATTGCTTTGCAAAACAATCTTGGGAAGAAGAATGATAAAAATGCTTATCTGGCATTGATAACCTAGGAGGAGTTAAGCTGGCTGTGCATCCATAGAACAGTTAATTCTCCATCTGTGTTGGCCAGCACTGGATACTGGAGAGTTGACTGTGTCTGGTAGTGTAACATGCTGGTTTTTTGTTTGTAAAGTGGTCACTTGTGTTAGTACACTCTCTTGTTGCAGTAGTATCACAAAAATAGAAGTAATTGTACACTCTCATATTTACTTTCTTTTTGTGCCTTCCTATAGTACAAGTCAACTGGCTTCATGTCCTGGCCACTGTAGTTTAAAGGAGGCCATTGCAGCCAGCTTCCAGTACTGGACCTGCTGCACAAGTGGGATCCAGCTCGTCTACTCAAACATGACCTTTGGCAAAGCACATTGTTAGCATTGGGAATGCTGAAAAATGGCATGGTTTCATTGCAGATAAATGTATGGCTTCAGATCTCCCAGAAGGTGCATCTTTCTTTATAAAATTATTCCTCCATGATATTAGCAATGACCTGAAAATGAAGTTTTTTATGTGTCTTTTTTCTTCAGCATGTTTTATAAACAAAGTAAACCAATTTCTTCCTCTCATTTTAAAATGTAAACCCATCAAATGTTACTGCCTTGTTTAACTTAGGGCACCCACAGAGTGAGTGCCTACTTGTGGTTCATGGTGCAAAGCTCTTAAGTCAACAAAGGCTGCATTAAGTCAACACCAGCTTTCTGTTTCATTTACTTACTTTATACTTCCTTGATACTTCTGATAGCTTTGTTGGTTTTCTAATTATCTGCATATCTTACAGGAAAGCCAGTAGTCTGAAAAAGGCCCCAAATTTCTGTTGTACTTTTTAAGTTAGCTGTTTGGCTTTTAGTGACAAAATGTCACCAATTCCAAACAATGAATTGAAAATACTAAAATACATGTATTTGCTTTTATTTTCTTCTGGTTTTGTCCTGAAGTGTGTAGTTTTGAGTGCTCACTGCTAACCCCTTCCACATGTTTGTTACACCTTAGAGAGAATGCTGTCCATGATGAGACTGTGCCTGAGTCTGCTGCACAGAATGGCACCTGTGTGAGAAATGGCAGCCTGAAAACACCAGTAAGTCAATTTTAAGCTTTTGAAAAGTTTCAATTATTTTAAACTGTGAAGTTTATTTTGTGTCTCATTCAGTTGTTACAAAATTGAGTGTTGCATACAGCAATCACAGTGCATCTAAAAGCTGGTCACTGGATACAGCTTGACCCTCAAATTCCATTGGCAGCTGAGCCTCAGTTCTGCCTTTTGAACAGTTGGTTCATTTCATTTCATGTGCTTTTTCTTTCTGTGCTTCATGTGCAGCTGATGTTAATTTGCAGGTAGTGAGTTTAACCTGTGAGTGAAAAGATGTAGAAGAGCTTCTGTGCTTGCTTTCTATTCTTCAGAAATGACAGCTGCCACTGAAAACTGCCTTTTGGGTAGTGTGCAACTCTACAAAAACTTCTTTCCTATTATATCTTCCTATGCTTATGACTCATTGTTAGGATTTACCAGTTTGAATTTTACTCTTTTCTTTCATCCCCTTTTAGTGTGAGTCATGTTTGGTAAGGAATTGTTGGGGCCCTTAGGGCATAAAACTGAGCAGCCTGGGGAAGTGATTACTATAAGAGCAAAATGAACTTGTATCTGTGAATGTCTGTTGTGTTTTCTCACATACTTTGTTTACTTGACTCGTTTCAGAGAGAGAAGCGGAAGGTCCGAGAGCAGTGTGAAAACATAAGGAGGAATTCTGCCGGTAGCAGAAGAGTGAGCCAGCTGCAGAATGGAGAAGTGGTTGAGGCAGTTACCTTGTTTGAAGTGGTTAGCATGGGGAAGCAGGCCATGCAGGTATTCCTAGCACTGAGTTCTGAAAGCACTTGGTAGAGGGAAGACGAATAAACAGTGGTCATTTTCATTATTTTTACTGTGGAACATTCAAATTTTGGCTTAGCTGGGGAAGAAACATGTTTGATTGGAAAACTGCTGTGAGTATGGCTCTTGGAAAGAACATCTTGCAGCTTCAAGAAATTAGAGAAGAGGTAACTGTCAGATATTTAAAAAGAGGAAAGAAATTGTGCCTCAACCAGTCTTCCTAAAGCAATACCTTAACATACAAAAAGATGATTATTTAAAAAAAATGTGGAAAAGGTTCATCAATAGCAAATTTTAGTTGTCCAGAATTCTGAAAAATCAGGTTGGTTTTTTTCCCCCTTTTTTTCCGTTTTTCTCCCCCCTGTGCTTGCCTTGTACTATTAATCTTCTACCTTCATTCCAATGCAGTTTGCCAGCAGCTTGCATAATAGCCAGGTTCTCTCTTCATATATATAGTAGCAATTTTCTTCAGTGTGAGGAAGCCTGCCTCCCCATATTCTGTGAGCACATGTATATATTATCTATGTATATGTGTATGAAAATCTGGAGCCCCAAATATTTCTATTCAGAGTTACAGATATGTCTCTAGTATCTGTAAGCAAAGTGAGTGTGTGTGTGTGTGCACATACATGAAACGTACATTTATATTTTGGATGTGAAAACCTTTGTTTTTCAAGATATTTGTGTGGATGGCTTTTGTCATGCTACAGCTGTGGTCACTTCAGTAAAGCTCCCTGAAGAGCTTGGCTTCTGCTGTGCCAACCATCATGAGAAGGTCTTGGAAAGGCAACAGAGATTGAGTTCTGTTGCTGCTAGAATTTATTAGACTTGTGTGGAACTACTGGTTGGTTGAAGCCTGGATGGCTCATCCCAGGAGACCCATGTCACTTGCTGTGGCATGGTACACAGGCTGTAGGCTGTACTGCTGTAGAAATGAAATCTGGAGTTGTTTTTTGGCTTATGTTAGTATGTGAACTGTTTCAAACCTTCTGCACTAATCAAGTGCTAGAGAAAAAGAGAGCTTCCAGGTTAAATTGCTAGTAGAATTTAATGCTAATTATTAGATGGTGCGGAGGCTAAATGTGTGTGTGGATTTTTTGTTGTTTGTGTTTATATCTTTGTGTTTAAATGAAATTATTACCTCAGTGCTGTCCAGAACTCAGGATGACTTTTTTATTTTTTTGTGTTACATTTATTAAAACTGGTAATTTTCCCTGTTAACAGGAGGCAAAGTATCTGTGAAAGGCAACATTGTCTAAAGCAGTTTAAGACTTGAAAGAGTCTTTGGGAACTATTAGAAATGGAAGAGAATTGCTTGGAGGTTATTCTCAGTTTTGTAATTTAATGGAGATGGAACAGTGTTAGTTTTTGTCTTTATTGTGGGTATCTTCAGTGGAGTGCAGCAAACTGTGTTCCTCTCCTGACTAATGAGCTTCTTTAATCTGTTCTAGTCTGTAGTAGTTGACTGGGTTGAAGCTTATAAACAAGACAGGAATGTGGCACTTCTGGATCTCATCAACTTCTTCATTCAGTGCTCAGGCTGTCAAGGTAATTTACCTTCTTCATAGCCCTTTCCACTGTCTGTGTGTGAGAGGAGTCTGCAGTGTGCTTTTTGAAATGGAATTTTTCTCTCCAGTAAATCATGTACTTATGATCTGTACTGTTCGTTAAGACCAACTCCAGATGGGCAGGCGAAATAGAATAGAATGCTGCTGGTTAAATTCTTTGTGCTTACAGCATTCCAGCTCTGAGAGTTGTATTTGAAAAAGGTTTGCAGGGTCAGGTTTCTGAAGTGGCATGTCACATTGCTTTGCAGAATCCTCACATAGGGACAGTGCTTTTGATGAGTGTTCTAATTAAAATCCAGTGTTTCAGTTGCCATTTGTTTTATATTTCCTGGTATCTTTTGTTTTGCTAGTATCCTTGTTTGAAAATAAGCAGCTAGCAAATTCAGCTCCCTGCTTTGGTGGCTAGAAAAGCAATCTCTTGCCTCATTGCAGTTGCTTTTACTAGAGAGTTGTGAATCTCTCTGTATCATAACAAACATGGAGGCACTGACTTCTGGGGACAGTCTGCTAGCGAAATGCTTCAGGATGGCAAATAAGAATTTTAAGAAGACTGTCCTGTTAGTTTGAAACTTCTATGTGTATTTAAGCAGCTAGAAATGTACTTTTTACGTGTCTTTTTTTTTTTTTTTCCTAGGTCTTTGACTAATATTCCTTCTCTTATGGGAAATACTTTGGGGTTTTTGACTAGCAGTGGGCAAAATTTTAATGAATCCTCAAAGTAAATGAATGAACAGAGAAAATAGCCTTCCAGACAGCACAGATCAGACTTCTTTAATGGGAATTTCAGTTTTGGTTCATCGCTACTTTTTCCTATCAATTAATTTATATGTCTCTTTATATATATGTTGCCTGTACCAGTGTACACACATAAAACAGAATTCCCCTTTCTTCGGTGTTTCTAAATTTAATAAAGTCCTTACTTTGGTTTGGACTTGATTAATGTTGTAGAGTTGTCAGTAATTCTTTTTAAAACATTACTTTTTTAGGCATGGTAACAGCAGAGATGTTTCAAAGTTTGTACAAGAAGGATGTCATGCGGAAGATGACAGAGACCTTTGATAAGGTAGGCACAGCTTTAATTTTGCATGTCTTTTTTATATAAACAATAGGCTCTACCTTAACAGCCAACCTGGATGGAATTCCTGTTGCTTATCAGGAGCTCTGTACCACTTCATTAATTTAGTAAAATAAACCTGTTTGTTTGCAAGAGAAATTTGTTGTTGTAATGACCCATTTTAGCAGCAGCAGTGTATGTTTTTTTTAAGTGCCTTTTATTTTGAGAGTTTTATTAGGGCTGTCTGACTGTAGCCTTCCTGAATCTCTTAGGAGTTCTTTTCATAATGACTGAATAGAGGTAAATGTAACTCAACAGTTACATTAGGTAAATGGTTCCTTTGGTATTTGGCTGATAAGTCCTTTAAAAAATACAAATATGTATTACTGATGAGTTAATTCAAAGATATTTTTAGCTGATATTTTATTTGAATATGTTCTTTCTGCTTTACTGACAATTGTGATTTTTAACAACTGTATTATGTCATATGGAAGAAGAAAAATTTCAGATTTTTAGATAATTGTGAAAACAGTAGTGAGTATCTTATTTCTTGTGGATTGTTAAGAAAAGCACATAGCTGTGCAATGCTGTTTCGCTGCTTGACTGCTCCTTGACTAATTATGGCAACATTTAATTTTCTGCAGTGCTCTCACAGTTGCTTCTGTACTTTTTTTTCCCGTATTTGTCACCTCTGAATTGATTTGTCAAGCAGCAGTCATCAGCCTTGTTTTAATTGAGCACCTCTCAAAGACCAGCTGCTGTAGAAATTCCCACAGAGGATGAATTTGCCAACATGGTTTTCTTCATTTTAATAGTGTAGTAGCACTTGGGCTAATTTCTTGACAGAAACAAACCACCTATATGTGTCTGGCCATATGAATTAGTAGTCTGGCACTTCTTTGACAACTAAATTAGCCCTGAATAACACTCATGGCACTGATGATAGGGCAGGCACTCTGGCAGATACAAAGATGTCATTATTGTTACCATCAGCCTGGAAATATTACAGCTTTGTAACCTTTTCACCGGTCCTGGTGGGCAAAAAGGCAGGTTCTGCAGTTGCCTTAGAAGCTGTGTTCTCCATGCTCTGTAAAGAAAGTAAGTTCTCTCTTACGTATTTCATAAATAGGATGGAAATGTAAGTTAGTGATTTAAGTTAGTTGAGGAGTGCCATATGGGACTACTGTGATTTCAAAAACATTTTTTGAAAACTAGTGACAGTAATAGCGAAAGTAGTAATGAGAGTGGAAAATATTTCCAGATATCTGCTCAATATCATCTTGCCTTTGAATTTTTATTGTTTGTTTCTAGCATTCAGAGGATTCATTCATGATGATTTCAGTGATTCAACCATGGCATTGCTGTTCAGTTAATTAATTGCACACTATATCCTTGTACCAATGCTTCCTCCTAGAATTCTTACTAATGTTAGTGGGAAATGTTAATAAAGTTCAGTATGGCAAGAAAAGAACTCGTAACGTCCTCATGGACATGGTGGTGAAGTATGAGTTAGTTAAGTGGTCAGTGAGGTGGACTGAAAACTGGCGGGAACAACCAGGCCTGTGGGGGAATGATCAGTGGCCAAAGGTCCAGCTGGAGTCTAGTCACTAGTGCTGTACCCCAGTTTGATATTGGGGCTAATGCTGTTTTAGATATTTAATAATGACCTGGATGCTGGGACAGAGTTTACTCTTAGCAAGTTTTCAGATGATGCAAAACTGGGAGGATTAGCTGCCAAATTAGGTGGTTGTTCTGCTTTCAAAGGGTCCTCAACAGACTGGAGAGTTTGGCAGAGGGGAACCTCATGAAGTTCTACAACAAATAGGAACCTGGGGGTGAATAGCCTTGTACACCACTACACACTGGGGGCTGATTGACTGGAAAGCAGCTCTTCAGAGTAGGATCTTGGCGTGGGTGACAAAATGAACATGAACCAGCAGCGCACCCTTGCTGTAAAGTTGACTAACACCCTCCTGGCCTCATTAGGCAGAGCACTGCCAGCAGGTCATGGTGGGTGATCTTTCCTCTCTGCTCATACTACTGAGACTCATCTGGAGTGCTGAGTCAAGTTGTGGACCTTACAGAACAAGAGAGAGATGGGTTTACTGGAGTGAGTCCAGTGAAGTGCCACAAAGATGATTTATAATCTTTGATAGGAGAGGCTGAGAGAGTTGAGCCTGTTCAGTCTGGAAGGAAGCTGGCTCAAAGGAATCTCACCAATGTGTTAAAATACCTGATGTGACAGAATGACAAGGAGGAAGCACAGCTCCACTCAATGGTGTGCAGTGAGACGGTGAGCGCAAAGGCAAGCCAAGATGGGCAATGGGTGCAAACTAAAATATACGAAATACTACCTGAACACAAGAAAACTTTTACTGAGAGAATGGTCAAACAGTGGAATAGGTTGCCCAGAGAGCTTGTGGTGTCTCTGAAGATATTATTTGACTGCTCATGGCATCATCTGACACTGAGGGAAAGGACATGTACTTTGAGGGATCCTTGACAGAATGATGGTGGCACCAATTGTAGTTAAAATTAAAGCTTTATTTCTTAACAGTATGTTATTAGTATAGAGCAGAATTTATTATTAAAATGGGACAGGATTTCTACAAGCAGAATCAATATAATAGCATAATATAGAATTTATAATATAGCTCAGGTCTCACTGTCCAGCAGGAGTTCTGGTCAAAGTTCACCACTTAGACCTTGCAGTACCTTGATTTTATTGACAGTGCTCTGGGTGCTATGATGCTTCCCTGTTCTTTGAGTAGGTCATTGCCACCACTTGCCTGGCTGGATGCCTGGGACCTTCAGGGTCAGTAAGGGAGGGAGTAATTGGCCCGGCACCCAGGAACCATGAGACTATGAGGGAGGGGAGTTAATCTGTTTGGTTTGTCTGCTTGGTTCACAGGACCTTCAGGGCCTGGTAATGAGGGAAAGGGAATGAATACATGACCTGCTTGGTCACAGAGAAGGGCTGCTTGCCTCTTAAAATGGCATTAGTTATGCTAACCACATTTCCCAGGGTTGAGAGCAGACGTGCTGGTTGCACACAGCACTGGGCAGCCTACTCTGGCTGACCCTGCTTGAGCAGGTGGGGTTGGATTAGATGATCTCAAAGAGTCCCTCTCAATTTCAGTCTTTCTGTAATTCTGTGAAAACTTGTACTGATACTGGAAGCAGAAAATGGCTTTAATATGGTCATTGAGGCATTTATTTCATATTTGTCAGCCATGGCATTCCTCAGTGACGAGACAGTCTTGTCTTTACACTGGTTTTTTTTCTTCTATTTTAAAATATTCTGTTTCTCTCTTCTGCTTTTGCTCCTGTTTGTGACATTTTACTTCTTGCAGCTCTTTGTTCTTATGTAGTTTTTCTTCTCTTTCCCATTTTGTTGCTCAAACATTTATGAAGGGAAGAGTTAACTTTGGTGCTTAACTGTACAGCTAGATGGGGATAGAAATACTTGTGCTTCACTGAACCTAATAAAGAACTCTAGATTTACTGTCTTTTGTTTTGGAATAATTGCAGACTAGAGAAAACGTCTTTGAATCAAGTCACACTAGTGCTGAAAATATTTCTCTCTAATTTGAAAGTCTCAGAATGTTTTTTTTTTTAGCTTTTAGATGTTTTACATCTAGGTACCAAACATTGAAAAGGGATATATACTTAGACTTGCTGAGGAGCCATATCTTAGAAGTAATAATGAGGGTTATACCTTGTATATGTTTGTTTATAAACTTTGGAAACAAGTTGTCTCCTGTTAGTAATAAGACAACTCAGGTTTTATATAAAAGTGTGTCTTTCTTCTGTCATTGGTTATAAAAAACAAAAACCAAAACCCAGATGAGAAGGATTTAGATTTTGTGTAATATTTTGGCTTGTGTGGGCCACCTGTAAGTGACTGAAGTTCTAATGGCCTTTGAAATATGTCACATGTTTTGTAATGCTTTTGTCTATGAATTATCTGTGCCATTTCATTAACGAGCTTTCAAAATTTTGTCTCCTGCATTACAGGAAACTGGGTTGCAGTATAAGAAGTTCATGGCCTATCCTTGGATCCTGACAGTTACTTGGCCAGTGGACATGGTAGGGCTGTTGTACTTTTCCACAACTGTAGTATAGCTTTTTCTGTGGGGAATTTATCTAAACTCCTTGTTGGCACTTCATTTTGACTTTCCTCTCTTTCCATAGACTCTGTATGAAAGAAGGGAACATTTCCAGGTTGAGTTAGAGCAGAAGCTCACATCACTCTGTTGAGTGATTTGAATAGTTCTCTGGAAGAACCTGTGTTTAGGACCTAATCTGACTTGCTTTCTGAAAGCGGAGTTATTTCTCCAGTGGTTATGAAAGGAATCTAAGGGAATCCCAAGTTAGGTGCCAAAATTTAGGTGGTGTGCCCTTTGTTGTGTGTATGTTTACAGCATGCATGTTACCACTAAAAAGGATCCCAGTGTGATAAATGTGGACAGTAGAAATGCTCTTAAAAAGTGAGAAGTCTTCATGTATTTTGTGCTGCTTTTCAGATTGAGGAGTAAGCTATGGTGATAAAGTAGGTATTTCCTGAAGTTGTAGATGGTCTTTCTACTGTCCATGTCATGATTAAGGAGCATTAAATGAAGCTTGCTGGAAACTTCCCTTTCTGTTATGGCACTTGCTGCTACTGTTAGGCTCTGAACTGACTTACAGCCTGGCCAGGAACACATTCCAAATTCCCAATGTGCTTTGGGTTGCAGCCAGCCGTGTGATCATTCTGTATTTGCATTTCTCTTTAAAGAAAGCAGCAGCTTGTATGCTTTGGAACCATAGTTACAAGAGAAGAGCATGAAGTGTACTTTATAAGCACAGGAGGTTGTGCTGGTTATGAGGCTGTGTTAGAATGTGGCTGAGAAGGTGTTTGCCTACTGGTGAACAACCAGCTGAGCAGTGGCCTGCCTTCTGGAAGAGGTTTTCCATAGTGAGTGAAGTTTTGGAGTTCCTTGACTTCACTCACACATGGAAACTATGAAGATGCAAATTCATACTCTGAGCCATTCCTGGGATCTGTGAGGTGTACATGAAATAAATGTTGATGCTGAGCCTGCCATTTACAAAGTCTGTCTAGTGTACTTTCCACTACTTCATGTAATAAGTCATTTCACCTTCCCTCTGTCTGCTTTTCTCCTGGCAGTATCAACTGTACTGTGGACACTTACGTTTTTATTGTAACTTGCTTTTTGCATGATGTCAAAGGTATTGCCCACTTACTGTTTCTGTGGGGGTTTTTGGAGACCCAGGTGCAGGTGGTACAGGTGAATGACCGAGTATTTGGCATTAAGCTTTAGCCTGATAAACTCAAGCTGGCTGTGCTGCTGAGGAGAACAGTCCTATCCTGTTCACAGCACAGTTGTGTGTGCCCACTTTTCACTTACTTCATTTTTGGCCTGGATTTTACCTTGCTTTTGCAGGAAGAGGAAGGATAGGGAAGTGGGGAAGCACTGCTGCCTGTGAGAAGGTAGAAGCAGCCAGGAGTGCTCATGGTTTATGGTAGTGAAAGTTACTCTGCTCTACCTTCACACACTTCCTCCCTCCTGTCAGTTCTCAGCTACCTCGCTCACTGAGGCAGCTGTTTTCCCCCTGGCCGGGTAGGAGCCCGGCTGGCTGGTGGGAGCTTTCCCTGCACTGGTCACCTGAGAGCGCGGGCAGCTGCACGGTGTGAGATACCAGCTGTGATAACAGGGAAAAAGGAGGTGAACAACTTCCCTGGTGTAACACAGCAGGGTTTATTAGCCCCGAGGGTCAGGGACCAGAAAAGCCCCAAGGGAGAAAAATCTGGGGGTTTTAAGGTCCAGGGGTAGGTGTGTCTGAGGGTCAAGTGTCCAGTAATTTTCAGGCAAGAAGGAGGATCAGGGGGAAGTTACAAATGCTCATCCAAACAGGAATAACGGGGTATGAATACATTAGCTAGGAACCTATAGGTGTACAAACTAGAAGGAAATTTTGGGAACAAAGGGAAAAAAGGCAGAGAGCCATTCAGCAAGGGGGCAGGGGAAACTACATAGTTTCCTTCCAGGGCATCCAGACTTGATGCTCCTGGGATACAACATCTTACATTGCTTTCAGCTGTGAGCTGTTATGACAGTGTAACTCTAATAAAGCTATTTTGTCTCTCTGCTTGCTTGTATCCTAGTTGCTTGTCCCTACTTTTCCTAACATGGGAAAAATTATTGGGGATGAAGTGAAACTGTCTGTCAGCAAAACTCTCTCTGATATTCAGTGGGAGAGATGTGAATGCACAAGCAGAACTAATTAGCGTGTTTTCTCTCAACTTGTCTTTCTTGTGCAGGACAATGAAGACTACCCACTGATCAGAACAGGACCCTATTGGAAGAAATTCAAGGCCAATTTCTGTGAATTCATTGCAGTGCTTGTCCAGCAGTGCCAGTGCAGCATCCTGTATGATAACTACTTGATGGACACCATCATCTCACTGCTTACAGGTTTAGCAGATTCCATGGTCAGAGCATTCAGGCACACAAGCACTTTGGCAGGTAAAATCACTTACAGAGTTGCTGTAGAGGTACTGAGTTTTATTGACTTGTGTACTAATAAAACTGCTCTAAATTGAAGAACTGTTTACTGAAGCAGTTCTTTTAAGCACTGAGAGTACCTTCCTCCTAGTGTATGTTATATAAATGTCTGTAATATAAACTGTTTGTTCCCATGTGTATCTGAATTGAATTTGAATGCTTTAGATATGATAGATATAACACAATCTTTTCTTTATAAAGAAATCTTCTTTAATGCCTGACATGACTGACTTTAGAATTTTGCTGTTCTGAGTGTTGCATTTTTCAGTAACTGATTTTTCACAGTTTTCTATTTTGTTGTTTTTCTCCCTCCACTAACTAATGTTATGAGGTTGCAGTAGATGCTTCACCTTAAGAAGCTTCCTTTGGACAGCTGCTATTCTGTGGTCTCTCTGCTAAAAAGAACGTTGCTTGTCACACATTTTTGTTTCATGCAGCATGATGGTACTAAAGCTACTACTTTTTTCCCCTAAAGCCAGTAAATACCCTCTTTGCCATGCAAAGAGCACTTAAAGAATAATTTATTCTAAAGTACACTGTTTGCCTTGAGGACTCAAAAAACTGACTTGAAATCTGTTCAAACCATCCAGCAATCCTTAGAGAAATGTGAATTTTTCTCCATTCCAGTAGTATATCAAGTTTCCCAGCCATTTCTGAGCCAGCTTCACTGTTTTTTCAAGTGTTTTTTTTTTGGTTACCGCCAATCAGCTGTTCCACAATTCTAGATTATTTTGCAGAAAAGTCAGAATTACATAAACTTACAAGAGAGTTGCCCAGTAAATTGCTTCTCTGACCAGAACTCTGACCAAAAGTTGGACATCACCAGAAGTTAATTTTCCCTTTTTGATCATTGTCTGCCTTTAAAATAAATTTGAAACAAATTACTGTAATCTAGTAGTGTTCATATTTTCAGTATAAACTGGATTTGGATAACCATATCCTTTTTGTGGTAAAGTGGTGAATATATTTATGCTGCATATCTCTGAGCTAAGCTAATTGTGCTGGGTTTGTTTCTTTTTTAGCAATGAAACTTCTGACAGCAGTTGTAAGCGTCCATCTGAACCTTGACATCAACAAGCACAATGCTCAAAGATTGTACGAGGTGGAGAAGAAGAGGATAAGTGGCAAGAGGACCAGTTACAGACTTGATCAGCTAGAGAAAAAAAGGAAAGAGGTTAGGGAAGTGTCTTGTATGGGGGATTTGTGAAAGTGTAAAAGGATTGCTGGCTGGTTGCTTTTGAGTGCCTGCTGTTCTTTGAGGTTTATATGTTTATCTAATGAATGGTAGGTGTGACTTGTGACCGGCTGGATTAAGTGGTACAAACATGACTAAAGTAATAACTGCCCTATGTACTGTTAATCTGTGATGTCTGTCCTACTGGTTGCTTTTCTAAATTGGCATCATTAGGCCTTGATCTTCACACAAATATGGATTTACACACAAATTTAATTGTCTTAGTAGCTCTGGTGTTGTGGGAGTGCAGTTTTGTATATGTTTGTACAAATTACAAGCCCAAATTTTAGCGATGAATCAAAAAGGACACAGGCTAAGTGTCATCTCTGTGTAAGTAATACATTATAAAAATGGATTGAACTTCAGGGTGGTCCTGTATAATTTTTGCTCTTCAGTTTCTGTTGTTTCTTCCCTGCTCAAAGACAGCTGCTTTTAAACTCCCACAGGCAGAGCTGTAACTGTAAAAAATAACTCTGGCTTGAGAGAGAAGGTGACTTGATGAATGAACATCAGGTATAGTTCCTTGTCTCCTGACCTTAGAATCACTTTCTCTGTTCTGAGTTTTAGATGTCTGTGGGCTTCTCTGTTTCAGAGACAATACCCTTTTTGTGGGGAGGAGTGTTTGGGTGAGACAGGATATTTTAGTATCATTGTAAGGCTGATCTTACGGGAAAGACAGAGGAAATGGGTGTGTTGGAGGGAAAACCCGAACTTGTCTCCCTTCCTGATGCTGTTGGTGAGAGAATATTTTTATTAGGTGACTTGGATTTTCAGAAATTCCTACCTACATTTTCAAAATTCAGTTTTTTAATACACTCATTGTGTATTTTGATAATTCCTTTGTCTGCCTTTTTTCTATCTCTGTTCAAGTACATGAAAAGAGAATTTGGATCTATATGTGAGGATTGCCTAATAGTTGTGCTGTGTCTTTCTGTGTGATTTCTGATAGATCAAGACTCACTGTATCAAACAAGTACCTGATTTCCTAAGGCTAGCAGTTGGTATCCAATAAATCTTTCCTCAGGATGTAGCCACAAAAAGGCCAGTTGCTAGAGCGGATACAGACCGCTCATTTTATGTTGGTACCATGTGTAAACACCAGCAGTTTGCATCACAGTAGTATTCCAAGGGCCCTGATGCAAATTTTTCATGTGTAGTGAATTGTGGGACCAATATTAACATTCAGTTCTCTTTGTATTTCAGTATGAGCATAAGCTTCTAGAGATACAGAACATGATGAATGCTATTTTCAAAGGGACATTTCTAAACCGTTACCGGTAAGAGGAAAAACAAAGCAGTGACGTGTATCTGCATTCCCCAGAAACTCCTGCTCAGATTGTACAGATACGAGAATCAAGTTAAATATCCTGGAGGCACTGATGGTGTCAAGGAAAGTGTAGCAGTTAAATTATTTTTAAGAATCTGGGCTTCCAAAAGGACCTCTCGAGTGTGTTCCTTCAGTTCTTCCTTCTGGCTGCAGAGCAGTGCATTTGTGAATGAGGAGATATCCAGAATTGCAAAATAATTTGTGGCTAAAAGTGGTCTAAGTATTGATTGAAGAATAAATTATAATATTAATATGAAGATACTTGGAATATTTTGAATTATACATGCTTTTGAAATTCCAGAACATAAAAAATATTGCAAATAATATAATTTGTTTTAAAATTAATTTTTAATGTATTAATATTAGGATTTTATAATTTCACAGTGATGTTATCCCTGAGATCAGAGCAACTTGCATTGAAGAAATTGGCAGCTGGATTAAAACATACCCAGATGCTTTTTTGAATGATAGCTACTTAAAATATGTTGGGTGGATGCTGTACGATAAGGTAAAGTTGAATTTTTTTTTTTACTTGGTGCAGTACATTAGGTTTTTTGTTTTAATTTTTTTTAAAGAATCCTAGCATCTAAATTTTTGGCAGTGGATGTTTAAAACTGTAGTGATACAAAAAGAATTTACGTTCTTCCCCATTTCAGGTTTTATTTTAAAAGTCATTTTAACACTAAATAACAACATTTTTTCCAGTTCTGCGTGAATCTCTTTATGTGCAGTTATATATGTATGTCACTGAATTGGGAGTTATTTCTGAACTGTAAAATGGCTTATATCCTTTGAGAGGGTTAAATGTTGACTAAAATTCTGCTTTTAGGCTTAGTGGACATTTAAAATTTTGTTTGGATTTATAAAAAATGAACAAATAAATACTGCCTGTGGTAGAATAGTCTTCAATGTTGCATTTCTCATCTGGAATTAGATACAGAAAATATTTACAGGAAGTCCAGCCACTTCCCAAAGGGTTTTCTCCTTTTCCTTATAGTTTGTTTTTTCTTTTGAGTAGAGGCACTTTTAAAAATCCTCCAAATACCACCAAAACAAACAAGTAAAAAAACCCAAAAGAAGTCAGTAAGTCCAAAACACCAAGCAGTAGAACAAGAGGCAATGGGCAAAAACTGATACCCCCAGGAAGCTGCACTGGAACATGAGGAAGGACTTCTTTCTTTACTGTGTGGGTGACTGTTCCCTAGAGGAGATTGCCCAGAGAGGTTGTGGAGTCTCCCTGACTGGAGATGTTCAGAACTGTCTGGGCACACTCCTGTGCTAGAGTGACCCTGCTTGAGCACGGAGGTTGGACTAGATGATCCACTGTGGTCCCTTCCAACCTGACCCGTTCTGTGCTTCTGTGAAAATAAGCTTTTTCTCGTGCTTGGAAAACGCGTGAGAGACTTCAGGGGGATAGGAATATTTATCGGGAAGGGCTAATTAGCGAACTCGGCAGGCTAGGATTCTGCAGGCCGCCTTTGAAGGTGTCTGTATCTCCTGTGTACATCCGAAACATCCCGGGGTGTGTGCCAGCTGCGGGCGGTGTGTGTGGTGTGAGTCAGGCTGTACTCTGCCAGGGGGCCGGGAGGGGGCGCGCGAGGCTCCTGCTTCCCGGCCCTGCGCCGTCCCTCCGAAGGTGGCGTTTGGGTTTTTAGGACGACAGATCTATCAAGAACTATCGTTGTTCCTGCACGAATTTTATCTGATCACAATATCTTCTTAGTGCATGTTCAGTTTGGAGAATTCTCAAAAGAAAAGGTCTTTTTTTTTTTTTTTGGAGATGATGTGTCTTCATTTACAGTACGCTGCAGTGAAGATTAACAGCTGATGTCTCTGATTAATGCACACAGTTCACCCAGTCCTGTCAAACCATCCAGGTTCCAGCCTGTATTTGTAAGGTTTATTGAATGGCCCCATCTCTGTGGTAGTGGTGGGGCTGAAATCTCATAACTGAATGTGTTCAAGCAGTGCTGGAGCCTGTGCAGAGCTCTCTGCAGTCACTAGAGCTGCCCACCACTTTACTGATGTGTTCTGTCATCAGGTCAGGATCAAAATATGCTATGATACAGCAGAGGGACAGTGTATGTGTTCAGAGTATCCTGAAAATGTGCTTACATAATTCCCATTCACTCTGTTGCAGCTTTGAAGGACCAAACAGGCAGGTTTTTTGTCAAGATTAGAATGGTGGTTCTGATGAGGGGAGTAGGTGGCTGGGTGTTTATGTTTGCTGATGCTGCTGTTGAAAGAACCTGAAGGAAGTGAGATATTCTTGATCATTCAATATTACTTCGCATCCTTCCAAAGCTATGGGGAATGTTGAATTTAGAAAAGGGGAGGTGGTTGAGAAGGAGAAAATGCAGATGAAAACATAGGAAAATAACAGAAAAAGTAATAGAAGTAGTTACTTGTTTGTACTTACTAGAGTTAATTTTCTCAGCACTTAAGGAAGCATACACGTGTGGGGTTGTGACTGAGAGCTTTTGGGTGGGAACAGGATACCTCAGAAGGGAGATGGTACACTTTAATGTCTTATACCTTATGTCTGCAGGCCTACACTTGACTTCACCTGACTGACAAATGACACTACCAGGCGTGTGCCAAGAGCTGTATGACCATTCAGCAAACCAGTACACACTGTTGTCCCTTTCCCCACACAAAAATTCAGTCCCTACTCACAAGCAGAGAGTTGTGACAAAGAACCAAGGAGCCAGTTTTGCAATACATTGGCTGAGCTGAGTTTGTGCCAGTGTGCAGTAATGGGTGCCACCTTGGGACTGTCTGTGAGTGAGTTCTGTGCTGTGCAGGCCTTGTGGCGGTAGGAAGCAGCAGGTGTGGGCAAGAGTCTGTTCCTCAGAGACTTTAAAATTAAAGTACAATATAGAATAAGTTCTGCTGGTGTGTCATAGACAGATTAGAGAGCAGTGTGCATTGTTACCTGTTGTTCTTTCATTTTGTATTTCTAGCAAAAAGCTGTCTTAAGCAAAACCATTAGTCGTAGCCTGCCACTGGGTATCATCCTTGGCTTTCCATCCAAACAGGTGAACAGGAACTTGTAGCAATGGATAGCCTATGTGTAGGTGGTCTCCTTTCTTGGATTTCCATGTTTATTCTTACTGCTATTGTTAGCAAGAGGAATTAAGAAAGAAATATGAAGAGACTGATTCAAAGCCTGCAGTTCATCTTAGTGTCTCTGCTGATATGCTTAGCATTATAAATTTACAGAACACATGGTTTTTCTATGTTGGATCATCAAAATCACTTTCCTAATGCCATTTCCTTTGAATGATGTAACAATATGCATGAGATAATTGAAAAGCTGGCTAAGGAAAAGACTTCTTTTTGAGGCATCTATGAAGCAGCAGTACTAATAGTATGAAATAACACCTTGTATGGATAAATATACTTTGCCTAAATTAACTAATTAGGCTGAATTCAAAGCAGCCCTTTTCCTACAATACTTAAAATACCGTATTCTAGTGTAAAACAGAAAGAGGGAGAAGGCATGATACTTAACTCTGTAAGAATCTGATAAGCCAGTGCATTTTGAAGTTGTACCTCTTCCTCCGGGAAACTAGAGAAATCCATAGTTTCTTGGACTCCTTGTCTGTGTTTAGCAATTGTCCCAGTCAGCTGTTGACAAGAAGCAAGCAAAGTCTGATGTATGGGAGGGTGCTGGTTGTACCAAGTAGGTCATCCATACTCCTGTCTTTGTATCTCTAACAGATGAATAGCACAATCCCTGTATCTTTTGCATTCTGTTGCTTTTATTAACTGTGGTCTGTGAGAGTTTCTTTGACTCTTAGGGAGCCTAACACAAACTTTGATGTTACCTTTAAGTTTGGCTCACTGCAGGCTTCCTCTGTGTGTTTGAGAGAGATGAGCGTGTGTACACTCAAACAAACTGGTACTGATGTCACTAATAAAGAAGATGAGGCAGCATTTGGATAGTCTGCTGTAGGCACCCACAAAGAACTCTTATTTACATGATGTAAATGCTGATAGTGACTAACAAAGATACATGTATTTTACTGTTAGCCAATTTCTCTTTGTCTTGCAGCAAGCTGAAGTGCGGTTGAAGTGTCTTCTGGGACTGCAGGGAATTTATAGCAGAAAAGAACTTGTTTCCAGGATGGATCTCTTTACTAACAAATTCAAGGTAAATAAATTACTGTTTGCTGTTTTTTAAAGTCTAGGTTGGGTGTATACACAGGGCCTAATGTTTTGATCAGAGCTGATCTCCCCACTCTCTTGACTGAGAGGAACTTAGACTCCTGCAGAAACAGAGGAACAGCCTTGTTGACTGAATAGATGAAAGAGTTTTGCAGGCATGTTTCCCTCTATTTCTATGAATTCTTGCATTTCACCTTAGTTCACACAAAATGGTATTAACATCCACTGTGGTCAGTTATCTCCACCATTTATCCAGATTGGCCCAGGTTGTTTTACAGGATCTTTGGCAGATGACAAAGAATTCCATATGCTAAAGATCCTCTTTTTCCTGCCCCTGATAATGGGTTAACCTTGTAAATAGTGGACTGGCTGTCTGTGTGTCACACTGATGTGGGAGTGGCTCTCTCTTGATCTAACATGTCAGTATGAACCTTGAAGGAGGATCCCTTATCTGCTTTCTGAACAAATCAGGTGATACACTGTAGTTCTGAGAGCTTTTTTTGTGGCTTCACTGACCCTGTACTCTGCCTTTATCATATTCCAGTATCCTGACTCATTTAAGAAGTAAGCCCTTTACTTTTTTAACCCTGGCCTTGCTAAGGATTTTGTCAGCTGCTCTGCCCCTAGCAGGGTTGTACCTTCTCAGTATTTGAGTAAGAAAGCTCAAGATGATGTGATTGATATCTCAGTCCCTGTGAATCAGGACATGATTCAGTGTCAGAATAAATCAATGCCTGCAAGTGGTAGCAATCCATGGTCTTTTTGCAAAAGGTGCAGGGCTTACCTGTGTGTCGAAGCAGTTGCTAATAGTGAAAAATGCCTATCACATAGCCTCAAAAAACATTAAATAGATGAATACTCGTGTCTTAGTAATAAATTATTCAGAATTAAACTCAGCTTTCTAAGATTGACCTCTGTTTTCAATGATTATGTGGTAGTCCCTTATCTTCCTGTCTGCTGTAAGCTGTGTAACCAAATGCAGGATTGGTATTCAATATAGACTGATGAAATATCTCCAGGCTGTTTGTACTGCGATCTCCCTGTGTGGAAGATGCAGTACAACTGGATTATTGCAAACTCCATCCCCCAACCAAAAAACTCCCACCCAAAACCAACTTCTTCCCCTCCAAACAAAAGAAATCCAAACAGCTACACACAAAATACCAGTTTCATGCTTTCTCAGTGATGGGGAGTGTAATCATATAACCATCAATCCGTTTCCTGCAAACAGGAGTTACACATGCTCCCTCTGTTACCCTTGAGTGTTCAGACTCAGGATTTGTGGGTTTAGACACCTTCTAACTGGATTGTGAGAAAAAGGAAGGTGCAAAGGAAAATGAATGTAGAGATTTAGAAACCATATGTTAAGTGGGGAAACTGTTAGTCCCAAATCAAGCAAGTCTAAGGGTCTAATATATCTTAAAGATATAGGCCACACTGAGGTATGCAAGTTCCTGGTTTCATGGGATGGGAAATTCTCCAGTTTTCTGAGCTGTTTGCATGTGTACTAAGTTACAATATTGTGAATTCTGGAGGTCAGCAATATTGCTGCTATGCCATGCGGTATCTTTATGACTCAAACTCTGTCTTTTCAGCAAGGCACTGACTTCTGTAATGTGCAGGTGCAGGCACTTTGCTGTTAGTGGGAGAAACTGATTAGATAATGCTTGTAATTTGAGGCTTACCTCCATTTAACATACTGAAATGCCAGTAGTAACATCTTAGAAACAAGTTGTCAGTCACTTTTAATTTGTAGTGTGTAGTTAATTTCTTGTGAATGCATACATTACATGTATAAAAAATATCGTATTACTGCATGATTAATTCAGTTAAAAAATTAACATGCTGTTAATTTTCAGGGGCTGGGGAACTACTTGGTAGTAATCAAGTTGCCTTATGTCTCTTAGGAAATAGCTGCTGAAATAAAAATAAATCTCTGCTTACTAGTGTAGATGATCTAGCTGTAGCAAAAATACATGTTTATTGAGAACAAACCATGTTACATCTTTTTATTGTCATTTTACATCCATTAGGATCGAATTGTGTCCATGCCTCTGGACAAGGACCATGAAGTAGCAGTTCAAGCCATGAAACTCTTGATGCTTATGTCACAGTAAATAATTTCTTTTTTAATTTACTGTATTGTTTTAATGGCAACAAGATCCAGGTACAACCCTGATGAATCTTCCTGTAATCAGTTACTTGTTGGAAAACAGTTGCTTCTGGCAGGATATGAGTTACAGTTAAAGCTGCTCAAGACATGACATTTTCTTTCTGTGGGAAATGCCAATGTTAAGAAAACCGTTGTGCTGAGATTCAGTCTGAAAACTACGTTTTTATATCTTTACGTTTCCCTCTGAAAAAAATTCCACCTTTTAAATTTTGTCTTTTCTCAAATAGAGCATCTGACTGTCTTGGGGGAAGTTCCCACTGAATATGGGGTCCCTCCCCCATCTTCTGTCCCAGGATTGCCAGGCCTTGGCCAGGAGCTTGGAGAACTCTGCCATCTTCCCTGTCTCTGCACCTGATGCAGGAAGCCTTGAGCTTTGAGGCTGTTGCTAGAATTTGGACTTTCAGATTCTTGGCTCCAGGGCAGAGAATCTGCTAGCCTTTGAGCCCATAGCAGACTGACTGACAGGAAATGAGCAAGTGTGTGATTTTACTGAGCTGGAAGACTAACAGAAGAGTTGTTTTCTTGGAAAATTTACCTGCCAGCCATAGATTTGGTAGGATAATGGCAAGCTGGGAGTGTGGGGAAGAATTAGACTTAGTATTACAGAAGTATATAAATGTTATTCTGATACATCTTTGAGCAGCATGTTTATTTTAGAGATGTCTATATTTGCAAAATATGTGTAGGATAAATTTTCTGTCCCTCTTTTTCAAAGCAAAATGGGAATAAAAACTTGACTGCATTCCATTGATAATACAGCTGAGGTGTTAGCACTCAGTGTCTCCTCTGGCTGAGAGTGTAAGTTGAATTTTGGTGATGAAGATGCTTATTTCTATGTACATGGCATGACACATTATCCAATAGCCTTGTGGGATTTGCTTCTCTATTTAAGCCAGAAGTATTAGTCATTGCTAGAGGAGCATGTAGACCTTAGTGGTCCAACTAATAAGGTGCTGTAGATATTTACATCAAATTTCAAGTATGTTTGTATATTGAGGTGCTGCTTTATAGTCTCCTGTCTCACTTCACATTCCACTGGTTTGAGTGGCATTTTTCCATGCCTCCTTCACTAGGCAGATCAGAGCTGCATACGATGCTGTGAACACTGCACCCTCTTCTGAAGGTAGTGCCATTGTTTGGGCCTCACTAGTAGTAGCCAGGGTTATATTGTTCCTGTGTTCACAATGTCCATTTCTACATCCCTTGGTTCCTCATGGTGCCTAGCTGTTGGAACAAAGCACAATTCTGTGTCCATGGGTAACATGTCCCTGTGCTAGGAGGAGCAGCTCACCATTGTTGAAGTACAAAGATTCCATACACCAGTGATGGGTGCACTTGTTCCGTATCTGAATTAACAAGAGCTATATTGGCACTGCAGCTGTTTATCATCTCTGGCTTTATTATAAGGGATCATGTTTTCATTAATACAAGCTGCAGCTATAAAAGTTTGATCAATGTTCCTTTTTCCCTGAAGCAATTTTTTCTGAATTTTGCTTAAATATGGTTTCGAGTGTGAATAAATGTCTTCTAAAGTTTTCTGAATGATGTTTTTCCATCATAAGATGCAATTTTCATAAGTAGAATTAATACATTATGAAATTGTTTTCAATTAAGCTATGTAGCAACCTAGCAAATACATTCTTTTCTTTCTTGTTAGTGCATCTGTTGCATGGCCATCCTGCTTTCTTCCACTGTACTCCCCCAGTTGCTCTGAGCCCTGCTGATTTGGCTTAATTATTGGAGTGGTGAAAGTGTGAGTTGAGGACTCAATAAGCAAATTCATCAACAGCTCTTCTCTTTGATAAGAGTAGTGCTGACCAGTCTATAACTCTGTGTGAAGAGAATGCAGACAGTATAGCCAGTCACATGTACAGGCTTCTTAATAAGAGCCTGCATCAAGGTTCTTTTTCTAGCAGGGGAAGAGCTGATGCTTTAGTACCTGCAATAGTGGCAGAAGGAACTTGCTGCTGGCACTGCAGAAGCAAAGACCTGCTGGGCTAATGTGTCTCAAATAGGTGTGTCTCATAGCTCAAAACCCATGTCTGGATATTGAGCAAGTGCTGCTTGATACATGCAGTAAAGAATGAAATTGAGTTGGGGACAGCAACTCCGCTGCCTTGAAGGGGATAAAGTTATAAATGACAGCTTGTAGAAATGACATGGCTACTAGTATGCATTGGTGTAACAAATTTGTTGCCACTTTTGTTATGCTGTCTTGGCTTCTCTTTGGGTGACTGATTTTTGTCATCTGCACATTTGGCAACTGAATTCAAGTGGCCCAACTTGCATTTTTAGTGAGATGTGAGAAACCTTTCAGAGTTTCTGAAAGCTATTTTTAAAGCTACTGGCAAGAATCTCTATCTGAATTCCCTATATTTGATCTGAAATCATTAATTTTTTTAAAAAAATAATATAGTCTTCACTGGTGAGGTACTGCTCTTCAGAACATATCTCTAATCTTGGAATAAATATTTTGTTATGTCATGACAGGAGTCATCCAGAAGCAAGACCAGGAATAGCTTTTATTCTTCCAGTTACTCCTTTGGGTAATTTTTCTTGGGAAAAATATGTTATGTCAGTAACTTTCTTTGACTGACTTCCATAGTTGTCTTTTGGGTCAGCATAGCAGCAAGACCTTGTTGTTAATTGACCATTTTTGTGATGTTTTACAGTGGCAGCAGAGCTGTGCTCCATGTATGTTAGTAACAGGTGTGAGCATCTCTCAGCCATCACTGCATTCCAGTCCTGTGGAATACACACTGACTGCTCTGTGTACTACTGCCCCATAGAGCTGCCGTGCCTTTACATTCTCTCTCTTGATAGCTAGATAGCTAGGCAGTGAAAACACTGATCTTTTCAATTCACTTGTATGTGCTACATTATTTTAAAAAAATCCCAGTGCTGATTCAGAGCTCTCTTGCTATGCATATACTTAGTTTTTTTTCAAATCCATATTTGTATTTTCTTCTTGTGTGTCTCTCTGAGCTGAGATTTTTTTCCCTTCTTGTTTGTTGCATGTTGTCTCAATTGAATGCCAGTCTTTGGGCTAGTAGATTTCTGTTTTTACACAGCATGATGTGATCCTGAAATGGAAATGAGCCTATGAGGTTTAGCATAATAGAAATTATTAATGGTAGTGAATTATGCATAATTGTTAGCATTAATGTTGCAAAGGATCTGACAGGGAATAGAACTAGGAAGGAAATAAAGAGGGAGAAAACATGAGTGACAATGAGAGACCAAGGTAAAAAAAACATTGCCTTTTAGGAGGCAAATTAGTTTTGTGTGCCTACTGCTAGACAATTCTGTTAATTTTTGTGTGCTTAACTACCTAAAAGCATAGAGGGATTTTGGAAAAGAGCAGCAAAAGTAATTAGGTAACCGTGGTAGATGCATGGGGAAAGGTTACAGGTGGTGTGGGTAGGGGCACAAATCTACAATTAGCTTGAATATATAAATAGCCCAGGGGAAGATGACTTTGATTTACTTTAGTTAAATGTAACAAGAAATTAAACTGAGTTTTAAACACAAAACACATTGGTCTGCCACAGCATAATCACAGTGTATTGCAACATGCTAATCCCATTGTACAGTGGGTGGGAAAGGACTATTGTTACATTTTAGTGGCAACCATATTGTCATTTTGCTGATCACCAAAGCGTGTCTTGAAATACCTGCAATGAGAGCAGAAGAGTGAGAGTGAGAACAGTTTAGTAGTACGTGATTTTTGTACTTAAAATTTTTATTGCAGACATTAGAATGCTTTCAAAATACTTTTTTTTTTTTTTTGGTTGATAGTGCTCTGTGCACAAATACCACATTTACAATGCACCTGCAGTTTTGGATGTTTAACTTGACTTAATTTAAAGGCAAAGTGAACAGAGTCTTTTTTGATTGAGATGCTATACCTTGGATTGTCATCACCAAGGATGGATTGTCATTGTCATAATGTGTACCAGATCTTACCCTGCACAGCCACTAAAACCAAAGACTAGCGTAAAACTCTGTAAAGTGTGTCAGGTGTGTTTTTATTTTACTCTTGTGATTTTGATGGTTATCCTTGGTATGAGCAGCAGTACAGACCAAGTCAATTAGCTCCAGCAGTTATACCTCTTGCATGCAACAAAATGAAACAAAAAGCAAGATTTGAAATCTTTCAACTGGTGCCATATGCAGAATAAAATGGGTTTATGATCTCCCTTTAGAATGTCCCAGTTGAATGTCCCAGTTTCTTCTTTGTGACATGTTCACACTGAAGTGCAGAGAAAATGGTATGTCATGAGATTGGTATGTGGAAGGCCATGCCTGTTTATTTTTAGGCACCTAAACACTGGCAGGCACTTCTGGCTTAACCTTTATCTGTTGCTTGGCATTCTGTAGGCTGTAAATTTGCAGCAGTATTACTGCTGTATTTGAAGTATCCTTTGTGTGGTTGATGATTGCCTCATGGATGTAAAAAAGAAAGGCACCCATTTAGTGTGGTAGTGTTAGTGCAGGTGGTAGCAGGTGTAGTCAAGTGCTGCTGCTTGCAGAGACAGGTAAAAAGCCTGAGCACTCATTTCAGTGGGAGTTAGGAGCCTAAACCTCATTGTGGCTCAGACTAGTGGTTGAACAGTAATAGTAGTAGTAGTAGTAGTAGTAGTGGACACAGGTATTCCCTCCCACTCAGGAAAGGAAAAAGCAGAAGATCAGGTGCTCAAGTGGTGTCAGGAGTGTCTGTCAGCTTGTGCTGCAAAGAAAATGGATTCTTCTCCCTTCCTTTGCTTCTCTGCTGTTTAGGGGTGTTTCATTTGCAGCTGGAGCAGCATCTCACCTACTTATGTCTCGAGGAGGTAACACTGCACTTGATTAATGTAACGGGTAAATTCCCAGCCTCTTATAAGACAAAGTTAAAAACGGAGGTTGGGATTTTGGAAATCACAGAATGGCTGAGAGCCACCTAGAGTGCATTGCCCAGGACTGCATCCATATGGTTTTTGAGTATCTCCAGCAGTGGAGACTCCACAGCCTCCCTTGGCAGCCTGTGCCAGTGCTGTCACCATCACAGTAAAAACATGTTTCCTGATGTTCAGAAGGAGCCTCCTGTGTTTCTGTTTGTGCCTGTTGCTTCTGGTCCTGGGCACCAGGAGCAGAAGCCTGTCTCTGTCTTCTTACTCCCACCACCAGGTACTTACACACATTGCTAAGATCCCCCTGAACCTTCTTTCCTCCAGGCTGAGCTGTCCCGGCTCCCTCAACCTTTCCTCCAAGGAGAGATGCTCCAGCCCCAGGAGAGATGATCCCCAGATCATCTTTGTGACTCTTCCTTGGTCTCTCCCCAGTCTGTCTCTTGTAGTGGGGAGCCCAGCCCTGGACACAGCACTCCAGGCGTGGCTTCACCAGTGCTGTGTAGAGGGAAAGGATCACCTCCCCAAACCTACTGGTAACACTTAATGCAGATTGGGATACCATTCACCCTCTTTTCATCAAGAGAACATTGGTGGCTCATGTTCAACTTGATGTCCACCAGGATCCCCAGGTTCTTTCCTAAGGATAGAAGATACCTATAGAAAAGCAGTTTTGTTAGTACTGGAAAGGAAGAGTCCTTAATTTCTGTCCGGAGAGATGGGTGTTGCTGACCTCTTCAAGCTATCTGAACAATTTAGTCAAGGAACTCTTTTAAAGTAGAAACATTCAGGTATTGCTTTCATTAGTTCTGTAAACATGCTAAAGAGAGAAAACCTGAAATATAAAGAAGAAAAAAATTAAATATAAATATAAATATAAATTTATGAAAATTATAAATATATATTATATATTTATATTATATAATATAAAATTAAATATAAAAAGATGTGTGCACTTGACTGGCATGTTCATACAGGAAATTCCATTTAAGCATAAGAAAAAGGTTTTTCATTGTGGGAGTGATCCAATGCTGGAACACATTGCCAGAGATGCAGAGTCTTTGACATCATAGATTGGACACATCAACCTGCTGTAGCTGATCCTCTTGTGAGCAGCGGGTTGGACCAGGTGATCTGCAGAGGTGCTGACCATTCTCAGCACTCTGTGATTCTGTATTGGTTCAGTCTAGATCACCATTCTTATATTCCAAGCTGTCCGCTGGTTTTGAAAAAAATAAATATAGAGAAAAAATGACAAAGACATCTTCATGGAAACTAGTGCTTTAAAAGAACTGAAAAATACATTGACATTAAAAAGAATGAAAGAAACATTGTCAGACTGCTAGTTTTTTTCTGTAAATTCCCCACAGCCTTTTAATACTTATTATATCATGTCTTTTTATTCCTCTAAGTGCTCTTTATTGTCATTCTTTGTTTTACTCTCACTTGTTAAACTTCTAGAAGTTTAATAAATTTGATCATTCATAGCTTCACAGGACACACCCCTGCTTATTCATATGTTCTAATGCATATGAACCATAAAATAATTTTACTTCTTTCATTTTTTTACTGTTTAACATCAATAAACACATTTTTACTTTCCCAGTTCTGTAGATACTTAAATAAGTTACATAAATATTTTCCTTTATGCTGATTTCTTGATATGTATTCCTTTACACTTCATATATGTTCTATTACTGCAAACATATGCTCAAGGTAATTGCATGTTTAAAGAGTCCACCAAAACCTGCCTTAAGTATGTAAGGCAGCTTTTATTTCACATTATCCTGTGAGACTGATTCATCAGTTTTGGAGACATACCATTAGCACTTCCATTTAAAGACCTTTTTAATGGATGTTCCAGTGATACTCTCACCTAATGTAAGCTTACTTCTTTTTCAGTCAGGTTGGAGGATATTTTGGGGCTTTGTGACTTTGAGGATGCTAAAGGATGCGATGGGTTGGAGACAAATGGGCAAGCATAGGAAGGACTGCTGATTTTTTTTTAGATATCACTCTTACGGAGAGAATAGCATGAATCTTCAGTTGTAGAGAGGGTGTTGGACCACAGCTGTAGATGGTTTTAAAATGTTACTACTTGAGGATTGAATGCAGTGATCAGTAAAAACCCTTTCCTCTCACCTGGGTGTAGTAAGGATCTCATATGTTGCTCTTTCATTCTCTGAAGTAGCCTAATTCAGCGACATTGTTACAGCAGTAAGAAGCAGGTATTTGGAAACTCTAATCCTTGCTTTCGACTTCGCTGCTCTGGTGTCTCTTCACAGGGTTATTCAATCTTGATGCTTCAGTTTCTGTTTTGTAAATATTTGATATGAATACCATTTCTACCTCTCAGAGAGTGTTCTAGGTTTACTAGTTGGCATGTGGTGTTCTCAAGATGCGTAGCTGAATGAAAAAAGTCATGACTTTGAATGTGTTCGTGCAGAGAGGTCACAGCCATAAGCATGCCATCAAGAATCTGTTCTAATTTTTTTTTTTACATGGGACTCTAGTGTAATAGAATATAGGTTTTAAAATACTGGAATAAATAACTTTAAAATAATTTGTACTACAGAATAAAGGTTTCTTTTTGTTTATTATCTTCTATGGTGAACATCTAAGCATAAAGTAAAGGCATGATTTTCCTGTTTAATTACTATTGCTCTTTTTACCGTGATCACTAATCAACTGTAATTGTTCTTTAAATTAATGTTCATGTCTATGCAGTGGGTCTGATTTGTCATGGCTTCCACAGACCTCTGTTTCTCTACAAAGTGAGTAAAAGAACGCTGCCAATTTTGTTAGAGACCATTTTTAGAAATGCCCTACAAAAATTTACACATAGCTGTGTAAACAAGTTGCACGGTTATGGAGAATCAAGTCTAGTAAAAGCTGGACATAGCATTCATACTATTCTTTGCAGATAAACCTGGACTATAACTTCCGTTGTTATTTTTGCCTAGGAACTGTGAGGATGTGTTATCAGCTGAAGACTGTGAAATGTTATACCAGTTTGTTTATACCACTCACCGTCCACTTGCAGTAGCAGCTGGGGAATTCCTTTATAAAAGGTATCTCTGCCTGCCTACTTCTTGCATATTCTCATTTGTTTTGGAATGAAGGTGGATTTATTTAAGGGGGATATTAAGCATTAATTTTTCTGCTGAAAGTGTGTGCCACCTTTCTTCTGGTGAATCAGAAGGGAAATGCTGTCTGGGGGTTATTACATGTTTTCTTGCACAGCCCTGAAACAATAGGTGTGAGAAAAGTTGCGAGACTAACATAGGGAATATGAAACTAATTGATCCACAAGTGCCATGCTATGTTGAGTACATGCCCTCTTTCTGTCTACTATCTTTTCCTATTGCTTTGCTTCTTACAAGCTAATCTGTCACCTGGCATCTGCTGTACTTTCATAGTTTGGTGATTAATCACAAAAATGGCCTCCTCTTCTCCCTTTGGAAGTTGCCTTATACATTGTAAAGGCTTTGAATAATGAGAGATGCAGCAGATTAAAAAGCCCTCCCAATTTCCTGTCAGGTTAATGAAATACAGGGTTTATCTTCCCCAGGAGTAGCTCTTATAAATGGGCTTCTTATAACAATGGTTGCATGAAGTTGAATGGAGTTGGCATGCTAAAAAGGGAAGAGACAAATATTCTGTCTCTACGGCTGAGAGAAATAATCTTGACTTACAAAAAGGAATGAAAATAAAAATATTTAGGCAAGGATTTTGTGGGGGAACATTCAGAAATAATAATCATGTTTCCACACATACAGAATCTTCTTCTAGTTGTCTTCTCCGGTCTAACTGAAATGCTGGCATTCTGGAATTTGTTTAGCTAAGTCCAACAAAAAGGCAAATGAAGAGAAACTTCTGCTTTGGTGAATTTGCTATTACATCTGCTAGACTTAGTCTTTTGGGTTGGTCCTAATATGCTCTCATAAATTAGATGTTTCTCCTCTCAGAACTCTGCTGCCTTTTGCTACCAAAGCGATTGCCCTGATAACTTCACTTTTTCTACGCAGCTTGCCAGTGCCTTGTGGACACCTTGACCCTGTAAATCTCATCCTTGTTCTTGTTTGCCCAGTGCTTCTCTCCAGCACTTTCTCCAGTATAGAATGTTCGTTTTGGTGTGATAAGAGATGTTAGTGACACCCTCCTTTTCCTGGTTATACTGCTAAATTTTAGTATAAATGTTTATGCTTTCCACCCCTGCTGCCCCTTCTTGGTTTGCACAAAATCTCCTCCATGTCTGCGTATTTTAACTTAAGTTACTTAGCTGGCATAAATTATAACAGCAGAAGCTCTTGCTGAATCCACAAGCTTTTGCTGACATTTAGTAGTGTGGTCTAGCTCTTAAATCCAAGCTGTTTGGGCCTTACATTAATCTGCAGGGATGGCCTTCCTGTATTTATCTTGGGATTAGCACTTTTTGTGGGTAGCAGTCAGAGTCATTTTGGATAAAGGGGGAAATAGAAGTGTCATACTGTGCTTCGTACGTCAGACAGAAGAGGAAGAGCAGATTTTCCACTGTATTTGTGATGTTAATTGCCTCTTAGAATTACAAGATACTGTGCTTTGCTTAAGAAGCTGCAGTTTCAAGATGCACTGTGATGTGAATAGTGGCTGTGTAGTATCGTCTCTGCTGTGTTGTTAAGGTTTAAATATGGCCTAGAGCAAGCCTCTTTTCAAGCATGGAGCAAATGCCTACCTCATTGTATGATCAGTTTGTGGAACCTGCATCTGTTATCCAGAAGGGTGGCAGTGTACCTGTGAAACTGTCAGAAATAGTCTCTGTGTTCACAGGGATAGTGTATCTCTCATAATGGAAAACAGTCTTTTCTTCTTTCACCTTATAAAAAAGTTTAATGAGATTTGGGGCAAATAAGTAGACACTTAAGAGAAATACAGTCCTTGTGATCTTGACAGAATTAGTGTTACATTGGTAACACTAATGTAAGTGTAAGGAGAATGTGGCAAAACTGGATTGACTTGCTTTTCTTTTGGCAGACTGCTTAGTCATGAGGAAGATAAAGAAGTTCAGCCCAAAGGAGGAGGAAAGTTTGGGGCAAGCACTGATCAGTTGAAAAGATTAATACACTTTTTCCTGGAGAGTGAGGTGAGAACAGCCTCTGAAGTAATAAGCCTTTTAAATCCAATGTTGCATGTTAAATCAATTATCTTCTTGCTTTTGAAAGCTATTTCTGGTGGTGAGCTCTGAAATGTGTGGTGTTTGAAAGGTTTCTACTCTCTAGCTTAAGTCTTTACTGAAGCCATTTCTGTTCTGTTGTATTAAAACTAATTTACAAGAATGCTAATGGAGAGAATCAGTGCTGAGGCAGTTTCTGGAAACAATGTGAAAGACTAATGCCACCAAGTGAGGCTTTTTTGGTGTCCGTGTCTTTCTGGAGGCAGGTGTGGGTTGCTGTACCATGGCTCCATGCTGACTAAAACCTGTAGTTTTATTGAGAGTTTTATCAGCTTAAGTGCTTATAAACAGTTCACAGTTTTGCTGTACCATGGCTCCATGCTGACTAAAACCTGTAGTTTTATTGAGAGTTTTATCAGCTTAAGTGCTTATAAACAGTTCACAGTTTAGCTTTTGCAGTGGTGCACACCTCTATCTGGCCAAAGTAGCTCAGGCACAGCAGTTTTGAATCTTTCTGCAAGGAATTAGATAGATGACTTGTTTCTAGTCCTGTGACTGGATTTTTGGCTGTTACAACCAGCAATATAAAGCAATACAGAAGCTAGTTTCAGAGATTATTTAATTTAAATTTGTATTAAAAGAGAAAATGAAACATTTTTGGCCTGATTTTCCCGATTTTTCACCCCACTTTCCTGCTTTGTATCAGATTGAAGACAAGGTGTTTAAATGTTGGTTGGCCTTGAACTAAATATGTTGGAATACTGCATGTGAATATATGTGTAAATGACAGAGCTTTGTCATTGGACAAAGGGAGAGGAACATAGGAAGCTGTATTTCTTTTAGTGATCTGTTTGCTTCTGTAAGCTTGTGTTTTTAATCCCTAGCTACACAAACATGTTGCATACCTAGTAGACAGCTTGTGGGACTGGGCTGGCAAATTCCTGAAGGACTGGGAGTGCATGACCACTCTTCTGTTAAAAAATGCTGAAGAAGCTGGAGAAGGTGTGTAAGCAAAGAATTTAGTTTTGTCTGAATGAATCTCCCCATGCTATTTTTTGAACCTTGCCTTAGCTAGTTTAGGATCATTTCAAATTACAGTACCATTTGGTCCCAAATTGTGGTCCCCAAGTGTCACAAAGCAGATGCAACTCAAGGCACTGCTAGTGTAATATTTATGTCAACATATTTGTTTTATTCAGTATTCTGTATTTATGTAATGTTAATTTAGAACCTGTGCAATAAATACTTGTGTTATAAAGCCATAATGTTTATGTAATGTTCACTTCATTTGTCCAGAACTTTAGAATCTAAAAGTATTAGATTGAAATGCAGTTATTGTCAGGCTTTTACTCCTACCTCAAAAGAAAATGAGTACTATATTGAGTTCACTGACATCTAACACTAGAGGGGTTTTTTTTGGTAGAATTATTTTGAAGTGAACTTAAATTAAAAGGGACTTTAAAGTCCCTTCTAACTCAAACCATTATATGATTCTATGAATAGTTGTTGTAGTAGAACTTTAGAGCTGGTTGTGTGATTAAAATCAGTTGGTAGATCCAATGAGTTAGAGCATTTTGGTAGTCAAAGATTTTTCCTAAATGAGACACTAGTCAGTAGGAGACCTCATTAAAACTGCCTGTGTTTTTGCAAGCCCAACTGCCCCAAAAAGCTTAGCCATTAAGGGATTAATGGTACTCAGTAAATGTAGAAAATAACTTCCTTCAAGTGAAGTCAAACACTCTCTAGCTGTTTATTTAGCAACACTGATCTCCCGTTCTTTAGTGTCCTTCCACAGTTCCTCAGGTAAATGAGTAGGCTTTACATCAGTTGTTGCTGCAACTTCACTTTTCTTTTGTGTGATGCTGAGACTGATTTACTTCCAGCACTGAGCGATGCCCAGGAAAGTGCTCTCATCGAAATCATCCTCGCAACAGTCAGAGAAGCAGCTGAAGGTCATCCTCCAGTGGGCAGAGGTGCAGCCAAAAAAGTCAGTGCATCTTAGTCTTATTTATTGTCCTGTCATCACATTATCTTTGCCTTATGTACCTTGCCAGACAGCTTGTTCCTAGTTGCAGATGTATCTTAGGAAATAAAATAGCTTATTTTTTCTGAAATGTTGCCGTGTTTTTTCACCTCTAGATCTTGATAGAAGTGGATGTTGAAGGAGGTGAGCATTAGAGCAGAGCCACTTGAAGCATGTTATTGACAAATGATGATGACAAATGATTGACAAATGATCCATGACATATAGCTGTTCAGCAATTTGCACCTAATTAAGGTTAACCAAAGAAAAGCATCTAGTTTTCTTCATGGAAAAGTGTCTCTATCTTAGCTTGCTATGCTTGAGACAACGCATATAATTTAAGCTTGGGTTATATGTAAGATTCCACTCAAATCCCAGAGATTTTTTCATTGAAACCAAATTCTTTATATGCAGATTTTGTCAGTAAAAGAGAAGAAAATCCAATTGGAAGATTGTACCAAAATTACTGAACACTTTATTATGGTGCTTCCTCAGCTCTTGGCAAAGGTAACTAACAGCTGCTCTATGAATGCATGTTAAATATTTCATTAAAATTCCTGCAATGTACTCATATCCTGTTTTTTCTCTGCAGTATTCAACAGATGCACAAAAAGTGGCAAATCTTCTGCAGATTCCTCAGTATTACGATTTAGATGTTTACAGTACAGGACATCTAGAGAAGGTGAATAGGAATTGGGGTAATCGGTTCATGTGGAATGCACTAAGTTTATGTGACAATGTAGGGCGTTTAATGGCATTTGGGACAAGTAGAAAATTGTTGAAATACAATGAAATGGTCTCATTCCTTAAGGAAAGTGGTCTTATTCAGGCTTTACTTTCTGATTTGGAGCTGCAAAAAAAAGCCTTAGTGCTTGTCGGTTGTGATATGCTGGGTCTGGCCTTGGTGGATAACGATTTGTGGTTTTGTGTGGTAGACCCAGCTCTGGGTTTTTTCATTCCTGACTGGAGGGAGGGTGGGTTATGCCATGTGTCTTAAGTTGGTGTCTCCCAGGAGTTTACTGCAGAATAGGTTTCATTCTCTGTGAAGGCTGACTCCCAGCTGCTGGGGAATGACAGTAACTGAAAGATAAGAATGGAGATAGTATATCTGCTGATGGGAAAGGGACAGTCAGAAACGGATAGATGAAATCCTCGAAATAGCTTAACGTATTCATTAGCAGGGATGTTTACAGGGAGGCAGTGTTAGGCAAACACTCTGAGGTTAATTTCAGCCCAAAACTTGAACTGGAAGAGAGCGAGTCAGCAGAATGGCACAAGTTACCTCTTCCCACTAAGAGTGAAGACCCTGTCGCTGACATTCTCCATTCTCCATTGCTGACGGAAACAACTTCTGTTTTTTGAAGACAGACCTGTCCTTTGGAAAGGCATCTTTTAATCCCTATGTAGTGCTAGCCTTGCATTACTAAAGTAGAACTTAAAGCAGTTGCTTGATTCTTTAGGAAGATCCAGAGACATAAGGATGAAAGAGAGCTACAAACACAGAAAAAAAAAGTGTCCTTTAATCCTACCCCTCTTCTCCTTAGACGGGCATTTGTTTCATCTTGTTTATATGACCCATAGGGATATATGGGCCTAGTGAAATGATTTAAAGCATAAGAGGATTTTTGTACAATTTACCTATAAATACCCCTTTTATCACCTGCAGCATTTGGATGCTTTGCTGCGTGAGATAAAAGACATTGTGGGCAAGCATTCTGACATGTCTGTCCTCGAGGCTTCCTCCAGGACTTATTATATCCTCTGCCGTGAAGAAATTGCCATCTATAGCCAGGTGGATTGTGCTCGAACTCAAATGATAGATGGGTTGATGAAACAGCTTAACCAGCTACTAGATTGCTTCTGGCAAAAGGTGAGTGTGACTCGTTGAGGGGTAAGCAGACTGTTTCCCTAGGGAAAAAAAAGGAAGACAAAGAAAATTAAGGGGGATATTGAAACTATTATATAAACTTTGCCTGCCGTTTCCTCTTGAAGGATGCAGAACTCTAAACGATGGGTTTGCACATCTGAAAAGAATGGTTCTTCTTTTAATGAAGCAGATATATTTTGGCAGTATATTTTGGCAGGAATAGAGTTGGGAAAATAATAAGTAAGGTAGTCCACACCACCAACAGGACATTGTATGTCTTCTGGCAGGCTTTTATTGGACACTGATGTTGTAAAATGTGTCAAGCCAAAAGGTCCACTAACCTCAGACTGGAATTATTTTGTTGATCTGTGCCAGTGTGGGAGAATGTGTACTTGTGAGGAACAAAATTGCTACACCAGATATTCTGGATCTAAGAAATTGCTTTGTAGTTACTCCAGTACTGTGCCAAAGATACTAAGTGCAAAATCAGTTAGTGAGTGCTGTTGATCTACAGGTGATAAAGCTTTGCCCAAAAAGGTACAGTTCTGTAGTTCTCCATATTTGACTGTACACAGGATGCCCTTTGTCACTTTGGATGTAGGGAAAAAAACAGCAAACAGCAGTCTGTAATGCAGATTATAGAGCTTTGAGGGTCTTTGAAATAATGAATTTCCCCTTGAAAGAGGACTGAAGTCTCCCTCAAAGCTTTTCATTAGGTCTAAAAAGCAGAAACAGCTGGTGGGGATATGAATAGCTTGCTGGCTGAGCTGAACAACAGAAGCCTGCAGCTGATCTGATCAACTGTGCCGTCATGAACAGGTGTCATGCCATGGTATGAGAGTTAACACTGGCAGGTTTTTATTGGACACAGGGATATTGCAAAATGTGTCAAGCCAAAAATCCCCTAACCTCAGATTGGATTAATTTTATTGGTCTTAAATAGAGATCTATGTCAATGTGGGAGAATGTGTACTTATGAGAAACAAGATAAGTGCAAGACCAGGGATTCTTCGACTCCTCCGTAGTGTGATCTATATCTAAATAAAGAGATTTTTCTCGTGGAACTCCTCCCTTCTAATTCCTGGTTGTATATTTCGTCCCCTAGAATCACATAGTATACTTGTGGAAACTACAGCAATTGCATCTATGGGAAAGTATTTAATATATTTTTAGCTATCTTTGAATGTGATCTGGCAGCTGGAAGCAAGGAAGGTCAGCACCATGTGAACACTTAGCTTTCCAGAGATCCTTAACAACTGTGTGAAGGACCATGTTGGACTAATTGCTACTTTTTACTCTGTGTTAGCAATACTGCAGTCTAGGGAGGCTGCCATTGGTTTATTAATGACAGGATTTTTCCCTTACACAAAATTTCTGTGCAGTTACATTGTTTTCTTTTGACTGTAGAGCAAGACATGAGTAGCATGGTTAAAGGAGGGCTGGAGGAGAGTGATCCAAGCTTGTGGGTTGGTTGGGAAGAGAACACAGTAGTTGCCTTGGCCCACACTGGCTAATTCCTTTCTCTTTCCCAAACATTTATGATTTAGGAAGGAGGATTTTGTACGGACGCAGGAGAAATTTCCCGGATGCACTCTACTTTGAGAAGAGTAGCGGCTTTTCATAAGTGAGATGTTTATTTACACCAATTTATGTTCCCATATACTTAAAGTGTCAACCTTACGCATGCAAAGTGAGAATTGCTTGTTGGGTTTATTGGGTTCTTTTGCAAGAGAATGAAAATGATCCCTATGAGAGGTGCTGCAAGGGTTAGTTTCTTCTTAATAGAACTGTACTCTTGGATATGGAATTATTTTTGGACTCATCAGCCCTAATGTGGCTGAGAAGTGTATGCTACAGAATTGAGATGTCGGCGTGGACACAGAGACTCTGTGACACACCACTCTGTAGTGCCTCTGTCCTAGCTGGATGTTTTTTCACAGCCTTACTGACAATACTGGTGGTCAGTCTGAAGAGGGTATAGTGAATGCAGTCATTCTTTGCAGCAGGTGTAATCTGCTTTTTATTTTTAGTTTATCTGACCTTCTTTTGTTAAAAGATGATTTCTCAAAACCTTGGTTCTCCAGAGATTGGTAAATTGTCATGCAAGATAGTACAGAGATTAGGGGAATTGGGCCTTCTTCTCGGTGTGTCTTTTACCTGTCCAGCGTGCTGGGGCTACTCTGGTTTTGCAAAGAGAAGTCTAATGTTGAGTTGAGAACAGTCAAGACTATTAGAAATAGTCTTTTAGAGCAGACTGAGGAAATTGTTCTTTAGACCTTTTTGGGTACTTAGAGAGTATGCATAAAGTATAGCAAAAGATACAGAACTCAAGCTTCTTTTTCCTCTCCTCATAACACTTCATTTTTGTGGTAGGAATGCAGACTATAAAGCTGTGGTCTAAAGGTTGCAGTGTTAGATGATGGAAACCTAATTTTCCCCCTTATAATTAATATTTAGTTGTTTAATGTTATTGCTATACATCATATGAAGGCAAAAATAGGATACATTTAACCTGTTTGATCAAGTGAGTCTTTATTTCTTGCTTAGTGTATCATTAATATTTCTTTTTCACCTGCAGTGCCCATGATCTCACCAGGTGGAATCTGTATGACAGGACTTTAAGGTTTCTGGTGTTTGAAACGGAGCATGGCAGTTTGCCTGTTCTGGTGAGTAGTTAATACTTTACATTGAAAGATGTTTTTCTTGATGAAAGCACAAAGAAATACAAAGTATTAAATAATCTTGCATATCAATGTCCTATGAGACAGGAAGATACTGTGTCCATTTCTCAGTCTGGGAAACTGAGGCTATCTTTGGTATAATGGTACCAGAAGCTGTAAACTCATGCTTTTATATTAATTAATTCTGGAGATTTTTCAGAACTATGATAATCACCTGACATCTGGATCGATCTTTTGTCATGTTCAGTACTTCCAATGATTGCACAATCTCAGTTTCAATACATATGAAATTGTTGGGACCATGAGGAGCCCCTTTTAGGTTGCATGTAACTGGAAATTGGAATACTTTGGATCTGTTGCTTACATGTTGACTCTTCTTGTAGTGGTTTATAATTACCAGTTGTCTCAGCTGCAGCCTTTTGGCTATCTGGTTGCCTCACCTCAAACATTGTGTGAAGATGGAGTTGTGTGTTCTAGGATTGCAAAGTGAAATACTTCAGCAGTTATGAATGCTAACTAGCCCCTGTTTGCAGGAGAGAACTTGGGGGGTTTTTTGGCAAGGGGTAAAGTTTAGTTGAGTAGAGAGAGCCTGCAGCCAGTGGGTAGAAGTGGACTCCTTTAGATGCAGCATCGGAGCACCAAGGTTTGGCTTCTGCTCTGAACTGGCCTCTGGAGGAGACTACCTTTCATCAAAGGCTTCAAAGAAATCCCAAGGAGCTAAGCTAAAGTGAGCCTCTGGGAACACACTTTTTGATATGTGGGTTGCTTTCCCTTGAACTCATCAAGATGTCAGAGAAGTTCTGCAGAAGCAGCACCTTAGTAATGAAGTTTCTCAGGGGGCAATGCTTCTTGTATGTAAACCTGTTAAATTTATTTTAAAGATCTAAATACAACTGGAAAGTGTTCATGCAAGCAGCATGCAGAATGTCAGGCTTGAATGCTTTGTTTAGTCCTAAGCTTTTTGCTGCTGAGCCTTTCATGTAAATAAAGGACATGTGTTTTTATTTGCAGATTATCCTACCAGCTCTCCAGTGCACATATTTTTCTCTCCTGTGGCAATTAGCTGCAGTTTCGGAAAATTCTCCCAAGGTTGGTCACAATGTAATTTTGAAGCCCGGAGTTGTGCTTATAGAAGTTGAAGCTAATTTTCCTGTTCTGAGGTTTCTTGAAAAAGCAACCTTATAAGAAGATAGTTTGTCTATTTTCTTGAGGAAACCAAATTGAATTGAGGCATTTTCTCTCTTATCTCCTCCTCTTTTTTTTTTTCTTTTAAACTGTGTGCTTTTTCAGTCTGCAGGAACAATGGCTCACTGCTATTTTTACTGCAAAACATGTGCATCAAATTCCTAGGTCTTGATGGAGATAAGGAACTTGTCTCCCTGCCAAAGAGTTTGTTGTTTTCTTGTTTTAAGCAACAAAGAATATTAAATGAAAACTCCAGGACATTCTGTAGCTTGGTTTCTTTTTTTATTTTCTTGATTTACCTACCTACATATTTCTATCAGAAAGGTTGAGGGAAGTGGTAATTTTCTCATTGGTTGACTATTTACTTTCATAAAGTACCAAGCTGTAGCAGGTATTTCAGAAGAAAGTCTAGTTTAAGACACCAGAAAGGAAAACTCTTTTGTTTTGTTTCATGTGTAAACGTGTACCCTGTGGGGCTCCTCTTCATGATGATTTCTGACTCCACGGAGTGCTGCTTTGTCATTCTGTCCCCTTCCCTGGTGCTCCTGCACATACAGGGCAGGACGCTGACACAGACATTGTGTGAGAAATGCTAGCTGGGAGGTTACCCATTTGGCCACTGATTCACTGTCTATTCCTGTCCCATTCCATTCCTGCATGGATGTCCACATCTCTCACTGCTCTAGTGTGTTCTGCCTTTCACTCCAGACACTGTTTGCTCGACTTGGTAATGGGGCAGCACATTTTTTAATTTGGCCTTTCATATGGGAGCAGATTTTGATTGGAAGCAGATGTGACGGCCCACTCTGCAGGGCCAAATCTGGATGTTGGAAGATAGAGAAGTTCCAAGAGCAAAAAAAAAAAAATTTCCTGGACAGCAGCTCTGTTATTTTCCCCTTGCTCCTCCCCTAGCAGTGTTAAGGCAATGCATTGCCCCTCACCTGGTTCTCCTCAACATGTCCTGGGATAGATTTCTTTTCCTATAAATGTAGAGCTGCATAGCATGAAATCTGGCTCTCTTGTAAGGGCATTCCTTTTACACTGACGGCTCAGAGCTCAGGGCAGTGCAGCTGGGAGCTGGTGGAGGATCAGAAAGTCTTTTGTATGGTTGTGAGCAAACCAAATAGTCTCCCGTGCTGGATTCATCTTAACAAAGTGGGGTGTCTTAAGTTTTTGAGTGCCAAAGTTAAACTCTATTCCCTTTATAGTCATTAGGGGAGGAAGGGAGAAGACCAACTCCAGAAGGCAGTGCACATTGAACATTAGGTGGGATGGACCAGAGGTTTTTATGACTCTGCTTCCATTGTTATCACTGCTTTATACAGATAAGATGAAGTGAATAAGAGAATACATGCTGCCTTCCCTACAGATGGAGAAACAAAGGGTTTGTGACTTGCTGAATTCCACTGGCCTCAGCAACTGTGACAGATGCAGTTGTTCATAGCTAGTAAGCTGTTCTGTGAAATGCCAGCTTCTTTCATCATGTCATCAGCTGTGCTATCTTAAATGAATAATATGAGTGGAAGAAAGATGCAACTGTTGTTTGTTCTGTAATTCTCTGTTGAATCATAGTCTCTAACATATTGGTTCTTTTGTTTTTCCTAAATGTGTTTTTAGGAGACTCTTTTTCCACTAAGAAGGGAGCTGAGACGTTTCAGTCAGATTTGCACATCCTTCCTCCACCATAAGGAAAAAGATGTAAGAGAAAAGGTTTGTGTTTTTCTATCACTTAATGAGCATTTGTGCTCAGATCTCCTTTTAAATGCCTGCCTTTTTTTTTCATACTGGTATTTCATTCTATTAAACTTTTGCTGTGTTTTTGTCTCTTAGCAGAGAAATAACACATAAAAACCCCAGTCTTCAACTATTTATTTTAAATAAAAACTAAAGTTATGTTAATTAAAATGCTACAAGTTTGTGCTTTAGTCGAGCATAGATTTATGTCTGTATGAGTCCACCTGCAGAATCAAGGCCTCAATCTGAATGAAAATCACTGTGTTTTCTGATTAGACCTATCAGTGTACTGCTTGCTATCATTGCTTCATTAATCTTTTGGTATGGATATTACTTAAAGAAATGGAGAAATTGTCCAGTGGTTCATGTGTTAAAAGAGGGGTATTTCAACACAATTCAGCTCTTTTTCTTGCCCATGGAACTTTGAAAATCTGTAGGTGGTGTTCATCCATGATAATTGTATAGACTGCATCTTAATGTACAAGTTTTTTAAGGATTTAGCTGGGGCATTTCAGCACAGTTGAGGCAAAGAGAAATATTTAGTTTGCAAGGAAGAAGTGTGATGGAAACTTGATTGTGTTTGATGGAAATGCAAAGTGGAATTGGTGCAAAAAGTATCATGGTCTCTAAATCCTTCTTTGGCTTTATTTGCTTGGTACAGGCCTTCATGATACTCTGTGACTGGTTGCTTATTTTGAGTCACCTGGATTCAAATAATAATGAAGAAGCAGTTGGACTTCTAGGTTATCTCCCTAACACACCACTTCAGGAAAAACTGTTTTCATTTATCCAGGAACACGTTTTCATGGATGGAGAAGAGGAAAAAAAAGGTTAGACATCTTCATCACTGGAGAAACAGTCTACCATATTTGCTATCATTTGTCATCTGCAGTGAATGTATCAGGGAAAAGGGCTGGCCTTTCTTTTGTTGTTGTTTTGTGAGTTGCTTTGTATTTTTTCTGGTTGGGCCCCTTTACAAACAAAAACCCCTGTAATTCTTTGATCTATATGGACTGCAGATTAATCACAGAATACAGATGCCAGTTTACCCGTATGATGAAAAGGGCTGAAGTTATGCAGGGCTGGGTGAGTAAAAGTGATTGGTGGACTGATTTCCATGGTCCAGATGATGGTGTTAGAGGAAGGCCTTGCAGTGTTACAGTGTGTCAGTGCATGGACCCTTCTAAGCCATCAGAGTAAAGAACCAGTAGATTTTGATTTTGGGGCTGTGGGGCAGATTTCACAGAATTATAGACTGGTTTGGGTTGGAAGGGACTGTAATGATCATCTAGTTCCAAACACCACTGCCATGGACAGAGACACCTTCCACTAGGGCAGGTTGCTGAAAGCCTCATCCAGCCTGGCCTTCAAGATGGAATGGGGCATCCACAGCTTCTCTGGGCAACCTGTTTCAGTGTCTCACCATCACTACAGTCAAAAATTTCTTCCTTATGTCTAAGAAATAAATCTGCCCTATGTCAGTTTAAAGCCATTCCCCATTGTATCACTACATGCTGTTGTAAGAAGTCCCTTTCCACCTCTCTTGCTGGCCCTGTTTAGGTATTTGAAGGTGCTACAGAGTCTCCCCAGAACCTGCCCTTCTCCAGGTGGAAGAACCCCAAATCTCTCAACCTGTTTTCATAGGCAAAGTGCTCCAGCCCTCTGAGCATCTTCATGACCCTCCTCTGGACTCACTCCAGCAGGTCCACATGCTTCTTATGTTGGGAGCCCCTGAGCTGGGCGCATCACTCCAGGTGGGGTCTTGCCAGAGCAGAGTAGAGGGGCACATTCACCTCCCTCGCCCTGCTGGCCACGCTGGTTTGGATGCACGCCAGGACACAGCTGGCTTTTTGGGCTGTGAGCACACATTGCTGGGTCTTGCTGAGCTTCTCATCAGCCAACACCCCCAAGTCGTTTTCCTCAGGGCTGCTCTCAGTCCAGTGGGAAATAGTATTTGTTGCTCTACTGCCTTTTTTCAAACACATTCGGATGCTGTATTGAGGTTGTAATTATGAAGGCTGGTTTCTTTTGAGAGTGTTTTGAAAACAGATTGTTCATTGTGGTTCTGAGGACAAGTTCAAGTGCCATGCTTTGAAAAAACAAGCACTGTTCTAGATTTCTCTAACTCCTCTCCTTCAGCTGTTTAGATGGAGTTCTCTGTTCAGTTTTGGGCACCACACGTCCCTAGGTCATGGTGTATATGCAAGAACCACCGATGGGCAACATTGCATGGCCAAAATTGCAACAGGGAAATGGGAAGAGAATCTGAATTAGTAAAGATAAAGTAGAAAAGATTGCACAAGTAGGTTGTAGTATCCTAGTTGTGAGAATTATTGAAGCAGGTTATGTTTCAGGTTGTTCATGTTATGTATCTGAAGCTAATAAAATTGATCCTGCTTTGGGTTAGATGGCCTGAGATCTTTTTCAAACCTTTATTCTGTGATGCCTTCAATTTCCCAGTTCTCCCCACAAAGGCTTCCTGGCATCCCATAGCAGATTCCTTCCTGAGCAAGTGATTTTGTGATGCAGTGTGTGCTTGTCTGTGTGCACAGCTGTTTCATTCCAGTTTAAACTCTAACTTTCAGCTACTTCTGATCAGTCATTTGCCTTATGTTTGTTTCCAGGCCCACAGTCTTTCTAGAAGCAGAAACAGTCCACATCAAAATTATAGGTCAGAGACTGAAGTCTTTTGGTAGCTGATAGCTTGCATGTGCAGCAGGAGAGAGTGTGTCTTGGCTCTCCTGCTGCAAAAAACTCTCCCCAAGCACCTTTGTAGCACTGTTGGAATACTCTTAAGAGTATCTGTTTCCCATGAGTTATCCAGCTAGTAACTAACTCATGTTCCAGACACTTAATATGTTCTTAATACTATTAAGTGACTTTTCTTCCTTTCACTCTTGTTGATAAGCACTTGGAGAATTTCACTGGAATTTGGAGAATTTAATTTGAACTCTTGCTGACAGTGCGTGACAACTTTTGTAGAGTTTCTGATAAGTTATGTGCTCTTTTCTACCATCTGTTTTATTCTAGGAAAAAAGAAAGTGGTTGCAGTTTTTATGGTCCCTTCCATTTGGGGTGTTTGTACCTTTTATTCTACTTGCTGATTCAGTTCTGTACTTGGAGATTCTGACTAGTAGAAATGCCAAAGTCCTATGAAGATCAGAGTAGGAAACTGTGGAAGAAGACTGTTTTCACTGTTATCAGCTGCAACTTTGAAATGGGAATAAACCTGTGTTTTCTGATGTACACAGGAAGGGGTGCTGGCATCTGTTACTGAACAGCTGAGTCTGTGCTATTTAGGTGAAAGTTGGTCATTTAAACTGAGATACCTTGAATAAAGTAATAGAACAAAGCTTGAATGCTTTTGTTTCCCTAGATCTGACAGAAGAGGCAAAGGATGAAACTTGCAAACTTGATGACTTGCACAAAAAGCGGAGTCTTCTGGCAGCATATTGCAAGCTAATAGTGTATAATGTGGTAGAGATGACTGCAGCTGCTGAGATCTATAAGTATTATGTGAAGGTAATGTTTTAGATAAGGCTGTTTTTCCTCTCGGTGCATTTTAGTTTTTGAAAGTGTCTCCAGTGTTTGTGAAAAATAGGGTGTTAATAGTGTTATGGCTCAGAGTCCTGGAATAATCACAAAAGGGCTATAAAATCAAGCAGGAGTGGGGCAGATCTCCTCTCTTGGTTCCACAAAGGTAACTCACTGCAGACAAAGCAACTGACAATTGAGGAGAGGACATGTCTGTCTGGACATCTGCTCCTCAGCTTCTGCAGAGAGGCCACTGCAGAGCAGCAGTTTATGGCTGGAGAGTGATTCATCTATTGAGGTTCTCACACTGAAGTGGTCAGCTGAATTCATACAGCTCACACAGTGCATATGCAGGTGCCTACATTTCACATGAGTCCCAGGGTTTAGATGACCAGGGTTTAGTGGAGGTTTAACCAGTCTAAAGGGAGTTTCAGGAGGGCCAAGAACATCAGAGTGGGCAGTTGCCTTGAGTCAACTGACAGAACTTTGGAAATACCTGAGTATGAATCTTGTTCTTTGCTTCATTGGCAAGCACTGGTAAAGTACAGAAAACTCCGTTTGTCTCCTGATGAGGCTTTACTCTTTTTAAAGAATTACAATTAATTATGAATTAAGAATTGACAGTCAATTAGTTGTTAATACTTAACAACTTTGATCCTCACATTACTGTTAAAGAAGCATACCATTGCTTTACATACAAAATATTATAAAAGGTCCAGTTTTCTTCTTTTAACTTGCATGTTCTGATATTGGGAGTGTTTTAGGAACTTCTTGTGTCACTTGAACAGTCATGTGGTTTGTGTTCTCCCAGTGCTAAAGAAGGGGAATGATAACTCTCAATTGTTTTGTTGCTGTTAACAGACCTACAGTGATTTTGGAGACATAATTAAAGAGACATTAAGCAAGATGAGGTACAATAACAAAATTCAGAGTGCCAAGACACTGATTCTCTGTCTGCAGCAGGTAAGGTTAAGATTAAAGCAAGAGGCTAGGGGCTCTTATGATAGCTGTATTCACAGTGAAGATTTTTACCTCCCATGCCATAATTATTCAAAATCATTAGAAAACCTAGTGACAGACATTACTTCCTTTCCTGCACTTTTTATATGTATGTTGTTTTTGCATGTCGTAATTAAAACACCTTTCAAATAATTACACCTGTTTTAAAAGGTGTTTTTGTCCACAGTTTTTTGGTCATGTTTTTAATCTTCACGTGCATAGTATGTTAGAACTGATGTGAGATTATGAAGTGTTTCCTGGGACACGGTGTCTCTTAAGCTTAACAAATGTTAAAGGATCTTATGCTGTGTCTTATGGACTACCTTAATTCCTTCTGAATTTGGGGAACCATGGATGTCACTGTGTCTGGTCAGCTCCAACCCCTCCTGCATTTTCAGCTTTTTTTTTTTTCTGGAGGAAAGTGGGTTGCAGCTCTTCTGAAGGGTCTCAGTTGCTGGGGCTTGCAGCTGCTGACTGATAGCCAGTTAGCTATTTTAGCAGCTGCTTTTGCCAGCTCTGCCCGTGGCCAGAGATGCTTCTAGCCTGGAGTCCTGCTGTAATCCAGAGAGCAGGCTCCTCCCGGGGATACTGACACTTGAGCTTTGCTTATTTCACACACATTGCCGGGGGCTTAGATCTGTGAACCAGCCCTTGAAATCTGAGCTTAGATGAGTCTAAGCAGCATTTGGCTACATCTATTCTGCTGACATAGTCAGGACTTTGTGTTTAGGTATCACATAGACAACAGGCCCTTTTTGGCCTTTGCTTGACCTTGAAAGTTAACAGGTTGACGAGAGCAAGCTACTTCCATATTCCATTAGAAAAAACCCCCAAAGCACAGTTAATTGAACACAAGATGTGCTTCTGACCTACTCTTACTCTCCAAAATGGGACTGTGGTGCTGCCAAACTTGATGCTTTGTATCTGCACTGTGCTACTCTGAAAGCATCTCAGGCAAATTAGGCCTCTGGGGCATGGTTCAGAAGACCCAAGAGGAGATGAGGTCAGTGGGACCATCATCTTCAGGAATCACTTCTCTGTTTATGCACATCATTTTTTTTTTAAATTTTTATTTTTTAATTTGTGCCTGTCTTGTGAGCTCAACAGTGTCCTTTGTGTCAGTTCCTTGTTGTTGTTCCATTCAGGGCTTCAGAAGCACATGACTTACCTGCTCTTCTGTAAGGCTTTTGTCTGTGTGAGGTGACTGTTGCTTGCTGTGCCTGTCTCTCTGTCCACCTGGTGCTTTGTTTGCCTGTAGGATTACCTGTGTTTGCTTATCTGAGACTTCTCTTGCAGCTATTTCAGACACATGCAGAAAGCCAAGACAGCAGTAATGGTGTGGACTTCTCCTCTCCTTCCTTTGCAAACATCAAAGAACTTGCTCGTCGCTTTTCACTAACATTTGGCTGGGACCAAGTGAAATCTAGAGAATCTATAGCCATGATACACAAGTATGTGCCATGTAACATCATGTTGTCCATGGTCATTGCTTTTGTTAGTTGCTTGTTTTATGTGTTTTATTACTCTATTCTTTCCTGTTTTTCTTTCAATAGGGAAGGGATTGAATTTGCTTTTCAAGGAGCTACTGGAGTAGATGGAAAATGCTTGCCTCCTAACTTGAGCTTTCTGTTAATCATCAGTGAATTTTCCAACAAGCTGCTAAAGCCAGACAAAAGACTAGTGTAAGTTAAGTTCTTGTACACCATCATGCACAGTTTGTGATTTGTGTATCCCTGTACAAAAGACACTTTAACTTCAGTGTGGCAGAATTTGCTCAAGAGCTCTTCAGAGAACCTCTGAAATCAGTCTGCCCCTCAGGCTGTTAGTTTGAGACACACTTGTTGAATTTTGTAGTAGTAGTTATTTCAGATTGTATGTGCAAGAAGCATTCTAGATTTTTCTTACACATAGTTGTGGTCACATATGGCAATTCTTCTAAAGGAAAGGCCTTTAATTTGGTGGAAGAGATTTGCGACTTGACTGGTTAGTGGAGTGGCAGGAATGCTTTTCTGAACAGAAAAGTAAATCAAAAGATTGTGGAAGAAATAATGCACGGATCATTATTTTGTAATTATCTATTTCAACAGCTTCAGGCCTCAATTGTGTGGATTCCATGGAACATATTTGGAATAGAAATACATGCGGCACTCTTCATAATATAGATATTTAAATCCAAGGATTTACTATATACACGGGTATATGCCTTGATCCAGTGGGCCCATGTTTTACAGTGGTTTAAATATTTACATTTAATGCTATAAGAGTGGTAGCCTTCTTTTGGCATCAGTGGGGTATTTATGCACCTGAATGGAGAGATATATGGCTATGTATCTTACTCCCTTCTTCACCTGCCTCAGCTCTGATCATTTTTGAGATGGAAGTAACATTCTTCCTTCTATCTGACCTTTAGCATTACTTCCTTAGTCAGTGCTGTTCATTTTGGATCTGGATCTCTGCACTTAAGTATTTTAGTTACAGATACTGTAAAAACCAGGTATTTCCATTTTCCTGAAAGCATATTTGAAGACGTGGGACAGTAAGACACATCCGCCTTTTTGCATTTCTGAGCAAATCACTCAAGTACCTGACAAGAAAAGTTTTACTTTTGAATGGAAGTCAGCAGAAATGGAAGAAAACCAGCTGTCACATCTTTCTGAGCTCTGTGTAACTTGCTTGTTCCCGTGTCACTTTGTCTTAAATTGGAGGAGAACTTCCATGGGAATCATCAGCCGGGTTTTATGTAACATGGGTCAAGAATAGTAAAAAGTCTATTTTCCTGTTACTTCACATGACATAATTTATTAATGATTGCCATCAACACAGACAATTCATTTGAAAAAAAATTGATTCCAAGCTGGAATGCAAAATGCAGAAGAAAAATAGTCAGCATACACTGATTACTGACCCTGAGAAACCTGAAGTAGGTAATCTATGGGTACAGGTAACTTCATTTGCTATTCTTGCATTTTTCTCAGATGAGAATCTTTGAGATCTGCTACTAAAATTGGTTTTCATAGAATCCATAGGACCTCAAGGATCATCTAGTCCCAATCCCCCTGCCATGGGGAGGAACACTTTCTACTAGACCAGGTTGCTCAAGGCCTCATCCAACCTGGCCTTGAACACTATCAGAGATGGGGAGTTCAGAACTGCTCTGGGCAACCTGTTCCAGTGCCTCACCACGGTCACAGTCAAGAATTTCTTCCTCATATCTAATCTAAACTCACGCTCAGTTTAAAGCCATTTAAAGCCTTGTTCTATCTCTACATGCCCTTAGTCCCACCCTCTCCAGCTCTCTTGTCAGCTCTGTTTAGCTACTAGAAGGTGCTGTAACTCCTCCCCAGAGCCTTCTCTTCTGCAGGCTGAATAATGCCAGCTCCCTCAGCCTGTCTTCATAGGGGAAGTGCTCCAGGCCCCAGTTTGGACAGTTTCTGTATAACTCTGTCCATGTTGTCTGTATTTTAAAGAGCTGTAAGCTTCTGTGGTGACACCCATGCAGTAAGTAGTTTTCTGTTAAACCATCCTTGAAAAACTGTCATTTCATTTACCTCCTGGGAGTAGTTTTCAATTAAACAAGAGGAAAATATTTAATTGTTGATGGGGCAGATCAAAGCTAAATCCTGATAGTCTTTTTCCTAGGACTATATTAAACCTCTTGATCAGAGGATATATTCTGGAAGTATATTCCTGAATTTATCAGATAAATTCGATACATTCAAGTAGGTTTATTCATGGAAAGTTTTGTGGGAAATAACAGAACCTAGCAGGGAATGCACTTTAGTTCTTACTGCTTTGGGCCTTCCCTCTGCTGCTGGCAACAAATGGGAAACAATAAAATTCGCTAGAAGGGAAATTGCAATTTATCCACAAGTAGGTTCATACTATGTTTCTAGAATAACAGTTTCTATTCTGGGAGGCCTAAAGTGCCTTGCAGAGGCTGGAGATTGTATTTCCTCTTAGAAATATTTAGGTTTAGTTCCATCATAAATTATTGGATGGAATGTTTTAGGTCAACATGAACTTTGAGAAACAAACATCTGGTTATTTTCATTTTTCTTATTAATCATGGGATTGATGTCCAGGTCTGTATGTTAACATATGTGAACGTACCTGTAACAGATGAGATACAGAATATGGGCGTTTGTTAGAAAGGGCTATATTTCAACACCATCAAAGTATATGGACTTTAACCCTCTCCCCTGTAATTGCCCAGGCTGTAGCAGTAAAATACCTGGCTTGTCAATTGCTCTGTGCCACAAAATGCACACAAAAAATAAATTGCTGAATAGCCAGCAGCATGAAGGGCCTGATTCCTGAATCAGTAGGAGTCTTTCCATTGACATTGATAGCAGTTGGATTAGACCCTGAAACTGCAGTTACAATACGTGCTTGTTTGAAACCAACAAATTCCATTACAAGGGTTTCTTGATCCCTGGGGCCCCCAGAGTCCTGGACTCTAATTGTTTTGGAGTCGGTGCTTACCCTGACCTCCTCTCAGCACTGGTTTTCTTGTTTTGCAAAGCAAATGAAATGTCTGATATTTTCCAGGCCACTCTCCTAATCAAAAAAAAAGAGAATAATATGTTGCACAGGCTGGCGTTAAAACTGTCACTTGTGGTATTTGCTAAGGTGGGGGTCTGTTTTAACAACACTGGGCTTGATTTTAAAGTGAAGAACTGTAGCTGAAATGTGGTGAATATCTGGCTTCAAATCCTTACTCAGACTTTGGTTTTCTTTTCTTATTGTTATTAAGTAGGAATGGGTTAGAAAGACTTTGTTGGAAATGTCCTGTTTTTCAAATCGAGTGTTTGAAGAAGGCCTTTTTGCTCCAGGAAAGGTAATAGCTTCACCCAGGATTCAGGAAGACCCCATGCCAAGTCTCTGGTCTGAATCAGACTGAACAGGGATTTGAGACAATGTTTTCCCACATCCCATGTATTGTCACAACTGCAGAGCAGTTAACTGCTTCTTGCAGACACTTGACATTTGAGTGAGAGAATTGGATTGAGTTTGAGCTGATAATATAGAAAAATGGTTTAATTGGTTGTTTTTAATTTTGACAGAACAGACATTCATGGTATAAAACCCCCATTGCCTGACCTGTGCTGTTTCCTGTACTACTGAATCACAGGGAGCATCTCTTGCCTAGGTTCTCCTTTTTGTTGCAGTCCATGAGGCAGAAAAGGCCACCAGAAGAGGTGAATCCTCACAGAATTCTGCTCTGTTCAGGTTGCTACTGGCAGCAGCAATTGGCAGACTTTCCCTGCACAGGAAACTATAGAAGCTGATGTAATTTTGTAATTTCTGTGATATTGTGTTGTTTGTAATGCTAAAAATTCAAGCACTCTTTTAGCTTTGAAGACATTTACATTTTAAATAGATAGTTAAGAGATGTCTGGTATTTCAGAGAAGAATAGTGCCCTCTCTTCAACAGTTCTGTTTGCACCTGTGGAGAGTAAAGTGAAAATCCTGTCTTGCAATACCTGCCCCAGAATATTGAAAGGAAGGATAGTGAGGTTCCTTATGCTTGCTTTTGTTTTTGTCCCAGGTACAGTTACTTACAGAGGTACATAACAGAGCCACTGCCCTGCAGAGGAGATGAATGGCAGCCTTTGGTCTGGTACAGAAACTCTTTATTGGCAAATGAAGATGAGGAGAGCTCTGTCCTTGGCAGTTTGGGAGAGTGGCCCCCCGTGGGCTCATCTAAGACATCTTCTTTTAAAAGGAAATTGTCTAATGGTATGAAAACTTCCAGTTCTTGATCAGCTGTATTTTCTTTGTCTCGCTGTCTGGCAGAACTGCTGTATTTGCTATTTTGCTTTGCTGTAGCAAATTTGCACATGCTAAAATGTATTTCATGCTTTGCATAAGCAGTACAGTACCCAGGGTGTGTTGGGTGTTGTGGACTTCCCAGTTTGAACTGTAGTTTTTGCCTTCAGCTTTGTTGTTGTTAAAGGTCCCTTGATCACTCAGTAGCAGTAAGGTTGGGCTGAGGACTCTGAGTGAGGAGAATACAAGATCATCTGAATTCTGCTGTGTACTAACATCTGGCATTTGTCTGAGCCACTGAGACTTGGTTGATTGCTTTTAATTGTTAACTTAAGGGCATTGCTGCTTTAGGCCCTGTAGATAATTGAGACAGGAGAGGTATTTCCAGAAGTTGATTCAGATCTTCAGGCCAGATTATCTGGGCCAAATCATCTTCTAGGGTTTTCCTCTCTGTTGAATTTCTAGGGAGCCTGTAAGATTATACTCCTACCTTAAAGAATTATAGTTAGATGGGCTGCATCCAGGCTTTGGCACCCATCATGGACTGCCAATCTGTAATGAAGTATTCACTACATGGATATGGTGGAACTTAGTTAAAATGTAATAAAGCCATTATGAAAACAATTGCTAATAAAAATGCTAAGTGTTATGGACATGTGCAGTTGTATGTGGAGGAAAGGAAATTTTTCCACAGTGTCCTTCAGTTTCTTTCTCATTCTTTCTCATAAATCCTCTTTTCAGTGACTTGCCTTCAGAGAGCTTGTTCCTTTGTGTCCCCAAAGGCTTTCCTTTCTTGAGCATTATACAGACTCAGCAGTACTGATAGCAGTTATGGACCAGGGCCAAGTTCATAAATCTAGATTGCAAAAATGACCAGTGGGCAAATTAAATGGATTTTCTTTTAAGTGGCTTTTAGCTGTCTCCTTCAATAAAGGAATGCTTTGCTCCAGATGTCCTTTTGAGCTTGGCCCGATTGTTGCTGCTGTGGGGGAACATACTGGAAATGTCCATCTCAAGACCTCTGAGGGTGAGGCTGAAGAATGACTGTGTTCTCTCTTCTGTTGCAGGGTCTTTGCCTGAAACCAGCCAGACTGAAGCAGCAAGCAAAGCCCCAGAACAGCTATGTGCTTCCCAGCTTCCCTCTGCAGCAGGGAAAAGCAGGAAGAGGCTGAAATCTCAAGAGATGCGCTTGCCGGAGCATTTGCCGTTCCTTTGTCCAGGAGGGCTGCGTAGAAGATACTGGTGAGAGTTTGATGTCTTACAAGCTCCTTCACCTGTTCTGGCATTGACAGCTGGGGTGTCCCTGTCCACCTTCTGTTTGTAATACTTAATGAGCTAAGGGTGTGTGCCCCTCCCGTCTTTCTTATGGGCTGTGTCCCAAAGACAGGCTGGAGTATTTTGTTTCTTTAGTCCAATATCTACATTTGCTGCTTTCTCCTGCCACTGTCATAGGGCTTCTGTGCCTTCTTGGAGTAATATCAAGTGTGCAGAGAAAAAGGTGAGGATGGAGGAAAGTTTCCTGTCCCACTTCCTATGTCCAGATTGGAGATCTGTGGTGCTGGTTACTCTCAGGCTGTTAGCTGCAGCCAGACAATAAATGTTTTCTGCATCTCTAGAAATGAAAGAGGATTCTTTTCTCTGGAGATCTGCTATTAACTACTGTGTACCCGGTGGCTTTCTTCTAGAGAAGCATTGGTGTGCAGCATGCCTGAGTGAAACCTGTGCCTGAGTGAAACCCCTCACAACTTGGATGTGAGAGAGGTGTTGCAGAAATAGGGAGTCTGGAGTCTACTTTTGAGCAATCAAAGTGCTCAGTTGCAGTATTTTCTTTTAATTCAGTTAATTTATTGAGGTTTTAGGTGCCATTTCCCCTATTAGTAGGTTAAAAGGTGAAACACAAATCCTGGGAAGATGCATACTTTTCCAGGTTTTGGGGCAGTTGTTAAATACAAGTGAATACAAGTAAATACTTGGTGAATACAAATAAAATAGAACAAAAAATTATTAAACATGAAGGTAGCCGCTGTTTAAATCACTTTTTTGTTTCTGAACTGCTTTATTGAAAATTCCTCAGAGCAAAACCTGTTTCATACTGGGAAGTTCTGGGCCAGTAACTTTAGGCTACCTTACATGGATATCAGCAGCAGATCTTACTATGTGAAATACATTGCCTTAAGCACACTTGTGCCGTGTGCAGCCTTTGTTATGAGATTTCTCAAGACTTAGCTATTTTTTGGTTTGTTTTTCATTTCCAGCAAAGATGAGGTTAAGACAGAAGATGTCTCTGAGGAGGGTCCAGAAGACACAATTGAAGACATTGATGTTGTTGGTACAGACCAGGTAATTCTGGGTGGTTTTCCAGCTCTGAGGACAGCTGTAGTTGAGGTGGGTCAATGTCAGGTCAGAGTCTCCTTGGTAGCTATGTAGCAGCAAAGGGGGTTGCTCTTTTGTGGCCCTTTTCAGGATGAGAAAAGGGGGATGCCCTCTTCCCTTTCCAGCTGCAGCTGTAGTTTCCTCCTTCAGCTTGATCTACATTTTAGAGGCAATCCTTATTGTAGCATGTAGACATCCTTAGGTCATCCGTAAGGATTGAATGTCACTTAGGATGCATTAAGAGGAGGATCCCCTTTCTTTTTTCCCATACTGTGAAGCTTCCTTATTAAAAGCCATTTGCTGCAGTTGCTTCATGTTACTGACACATTGCAGAGATGGCACTGCTGTGTGGCCTGCAGGGAATATCTGCTTCAGAAATGGTGTTTGCATTGAGCTCTTTGGATTGAAAGACTCGGAATGTGTCTGAGCACTGGACGGCCCTGGGCTCTTGCTGGAGTATCCCATGTTTCTTGCCCTTTTCCAGTCAAGGCTGTTGGGCAGATGAAATTGTCCCTGAACGAACTGGGGATTTGAAGGGAAGCATGACAACGTTGTGGGCTTGGAGTGGCAACCAGCATAGCCAGGGGCTTGTCTCATGGGCACCGATTGCTTTTGGGATCCAAGTTTGGCAGAGCTGCAGCTGTCTGCCTGGGCCTCAGCTCAGCCCTGGACTGGATCCTTGCAGCAGGGAAGGACTTTTAACTGTTTGGGCCAGTGGAGTGCAAGGACTCAGGTAGGATGTTGTACAGCAGGGTCTTGTGGAGTGACTGTACAAGGAAAGGGGTGGGGAGGAAAGAGAGGCCATGATTTTTCCTGTGCTGCAGCTAATCACAACCCTTCTGCCCCCTAAAGGTTTCTGTGCCAGCCACTACAGGGGGCTGAGCAGTTCCTTCAGGTTTTTCTCCTGTATTTCCCCCTGCTCTCTGCACTTCAGGACATAACTCAGTGTTTGCCAGACAGTATTTTTGCAGTGAGTCAGGCAACCCTTTGATTTCCAGTGACTCTGGTTATCTGGGATCTAACCACCATGTTCAGACTTTGCATGATTTTGTTGTCTTTTTTATAGTAGAGGACTGACTTAATCTCTTTTTTCTTGTGATGTAGGACAGTTAAGACACTGAGAGGATGAACAGAAGTGAAGCACATGCTATGTTTTTTCTGCACATGGTTTAACTTGTCAATGTGGTGTGAGAGCATCAACTAAAGTGTGGCAGGAGACATGGATCAAGTTGTCTCTGTGCCCATGGGCATCCACCCAGAACCAGTTTGTAGCACTGTGGTTGATTTCTCACCATTGCTGGTTGTGGGCAATACTCAGGTGGCTGCTGCAGTTCTAGGGTTGGGTGTTCTGAGCATTATTTCTCAGCTGCATCCTGATCCTTGATGCTGCCTTGGAAAAGCTCGCAGCTGAAGGATTGGAATCAGGGTATTGACAAACACTAAATCAAAGACGCTGTGAACCAGGTGAGACAAGCTTGTTTGAAGCATGTGGGGGCAGTGCTCTGCTGGCTGTATTCTTTACTGTTTGAGATAACCAAATGGAGATCTGTGTTTCCTCGCACCCAGTGCAGGGGAGAAAGGAGCCTGGCCCAACTGTGAACACTGGGACCTGCTGGGTGATGGCAAGTGCCATTTCCTGCCTGTAAAATGGGAAACCTGGATCAATCATCTGAAAGTATTTCTGAATTCCAGTGCTTAGAGAGATGTGGTTAGAGGTCTGGAAGCATCAGGCCATGTTCCCGAGAAACTTGTGTCAAGGCTTCAAAGCAACAAAGAAAGAAACAGTGGAACAGCTGACTATTTTCCTCTGGAAGAAGTCCTCCTACAATGATCATGTGGTGTTTACTTGGAAAAAGCCTGGAAAGACAATGTAAATAGACTGTAAATATGGCCATTCAAAAATAGGGGTTTCTTGCATTAAGAATTTGCAAATGATCTTCACTCAAGAGTGTTGTGGTGGTAGTAGGCTGGGGAGTATGGGCTGCTTTCAACTGACTCTCCTCACTGCTCCCTGGAATTGTACATTGCAGTAATCATATCAGCTTTATTTTTTATATATATATATATATTTTGGATTGTAACTGTGTAAAATAAACTACAGAACCATTGCTATCCATTAGTACTGAATGTGTAAGTGATACTCCCACACAGTGTCTGGAGAAAGAATGGCAGCAATGTGTGCTGGCCTTTGCATTTGTTGTGTTATTCCACAGGCTGAGCAGGGAGTTCCTAGGAAGATGGAAGTGAAAGCCATGACTGTTGCCCAGGTATTGGGTACACTGAAATGGCCACAGTGAATCCATGATTTTCCTTATACATAGTTGGGTGCGCAGGCTGACACAAGGGAGGTGGTTCTCAGGTTCCTCTGTGATTCCATCAGTAACTCCCCGGCCCTGGACTAGGGTACTGATGTTTCCCTCATCCATCTGTGGATGATTTGTGGATCTAGGCCCAAGCACTCACAAGTTAGGCAAATTACATCTTGACTAGGAAAACAGTTATACCTGGAAGCATGTCAGGCATATAGATGCTTTACTTTTTGTAACAATGGACTTGGGATGGGAATTAACCCTGCAGAGGCAAGGTCCAGTAATCCTCATAAGCTCATGTATTTTAAGAAAAAGGACTTCTACAAGAACAGCAGGATATGTTCTGCTTAGGAAAGAAGGGACTTGGTTAGCACAAGTATAATAGAGAGCAGGATTTAACAGGCACTTCATTAAACACAAAGTGGCAACAACAGCTACAGGCTCCGCAGAAGAGATCGACCCTGCACCATAGTGCTGTGTGACAGTAACGTGTCACTGCATGCAGGGAAAGCCTGTGGCTGTTTGCTACCCAGTTACCTTCTTAAGAAGGGTTTTAGGGTAGGAAAAAGCATCTCTTGCAGTGCAACAGATGTTCAGGATCATCTTCTGGAAAGCCAGTTGGTCATCCTTTCCCTGATGGAACAGAACTTAACAGAAAAGCTCTTGTGTATCTTGACTATTTAAAAGCCCCAAACCATGGGCAGTTAGTGAAAGGTATCCATCCAGCCAACCTTAAAGAAATTTGACCTTGGTGAGTCTCTATTAAAACTGGAATAATTAACCAAAATCCTTTAAATGGTATTAAAATTACTTGAGTTTCCCTCAGTAAGGTTCACCAGCACTTCAGCAATGAGTTTCTTGATACACAGGTGTGTAGGCTTGTGCAGGAACTGGTGTGAGGAGTTGAGCACAACAGGTTTTTCCCAGCTGCTCAGCAAATACTCTCTTTTGGATGAAGGAAAACCTGCTAGAGGCTCAGTGCTTTGCATATGCAGCTTGTTGTAATTACCCAACCAGGCTGCATACCTGTGTAACCCAGCCCACAGTGAATGGTTCTTTATTAGTAAGACAGGAATTGTGTGCAGTATATAAAAATTAGAACTGTTAAATTACATGTATGAAAATCTTTATTTGAAAATACAAACATATTTTCTAAACATTTTAAAAGATCTACACTGCAACCAAAAAAATAACTTACATCCTTTTGTACATTTTTTTTCCCAACAAAACCTGTTTAAACAGTTAAGAGTGAGGCAACAATTTCAGGCTGCTGTGACACTGATGAATATCCATGGAATGTGTCAATAGCAAACAAGCAAAGGGGAGAACAGACAAAAGCACTGAATGCCCACAACAAATTAGTGCACATCACTGATCAAGTAACATTTATACAAAGGATTTAAAAAAAAAAATTGGTTCCTTCTGCATGAATGAACACACCCATTTTGGATCAAGTATGAACACTCAGACTTCATTGTTAAGTAATCTTTTTATGATTAATGCCAACGAAAAGACTGAAGTTTAAAAAGGGCATGCAAAATTAAAGTTGGGGCAAACAAGGACTACACAGAGAAGAAAAACAACTTGTCTTGGGTGTTCACTTTAGTATATTCTACTAATATGCACAGCTTGTCAGACAAAACTCTGCTCGTAAATGAGTGCTGAACTGTGCACTCATTGTCACATCTCTTCCTTGCCAAGGCATAAAACCTAAAAGAGGGCTGTCTATGAGCACGAGCTCATTGCAGGTGTAAATTGTCTCCTTACTTCCCATACCAGGACAGAAATACCTGTTCACAGGTGAGATGGAGATGGTCAGTGCACCACACATCAACTTCAAGAGAATTATACAGTTCTCTTAAAAAGAGTAGATTACTTTTCTCTTAAGTCAAATATTGTTATTCTTCCAAAAAGGAATTATGCAACATCTGAAAATAAATATTTTAATCTATTTTACAAACGATAAACTATTGAATAAATACAAAAATCTCATCATTCCATATAAATGCACTTCTTTTACTTAAAAGGCAGTGTAATGATTAGATATTTTTAGCACAAAACTAAGCTGACTTCCTGGAAACAAACCCCACTGAAACATATCAGTGTGTAGCAGACCTGCTGCAGACTGTCCTTCTCTTCTGCAAGTGCTGACCACAAGTAACCTCTATTCAAAATCCTCATCATAGTCATATTCATCCAAGTCTACATCAGCCAGATGGGAAGGCATTTCAAAAAATGGTCTTTTCTCCATTTGATACTTCAGAACACTGGCCTTCTGATGGTCTACAGGATTCAGTTCTGCTTCATACCTAGAAGCAGACAAAAAAAAAAAGTATGCCAGGGAGTGCCTAAATATTGGAACGCTAACAAAGCAGCTGCAGGAAGAACATACTTTCCAATATTTTATAATACAGAAACATATCCAGAACAGCACCAGGGTTCTGTAATAACTCCCTGAATTTAAGTTAGCTAACTCTCCTATCACATGCTGAACTTTCCAGTGTGAAATGCAGCTCTACTGATAGGATTCAAAGCACATCCTGCTACACTGCTCCAGCGAAGTACTTATAGGCTAGAAATGCTCAAATGCAAGACTTAAAGTACTTGCCAGAAACCTCTCAAGTTCTTTCCAAGAAAGCTGAAGTGAGGCTCAGTTAGGAAGAACAAAATACAGCTGCAGTAGGTATGATAAAAGAGAAGGACTACAAGATTGAGGGTCTTACTGACGTGCATGAGCACGGGGAAGCGATAGCAACCATGCTTTTAAGCAGATGCTGGAAAGCAAAACCCAGCTGTTAACCCAGAAATTATTGATAACCACCTGCTGCTGATGCAGATGAATAGATGGATAATGAAATGTAAGTTTAACTAATGCAAGCCAGTGAAGGCTGATATTTAAAAAAGGCTAGCTTCAACACTTTAGGTGGGATCAATCTATAATTCATAGCTTTAAAAAAAAACACAAAGTCTGTGGAGATTTATGCTAGCAGATTAAAAAAAAATGACCATTTCCTGGGCTAGGGTGACTCAGGTTCATGCATGTCTTCCCAACCACTACTGAACTTTATCACATGGTTTTTTCCATCTACTTAACTGGACTGTGCAGAGAATGACCTTTAGATACTGCAGTTCTTGTTCTTTAAAACTGCTTTATAAAGGCATTATGTGCTCATCAGGTGTTCTTTCAGAGAAAGACATAGGGCAAAGTAGTGTTAAATCCACTATGAACACTAAAATAGAGCAACACCTTGGGTTTCTCCCACGAGTTCACCATTGATTTAAACAGAAAACAAAAGTCATCTGAAGGTTCAGTTCACCAAGTTACAAATTTAAAAACAAGGGCTTGTAAATAGAGATGCATATTCTAGAATAAGCGTTTTGGCTCACACATGTACTTGGTAGTCTCATACACCATTAATGACATATTTTTGAGAAGGATGTGTTTTTTCTTTTTTAAATGAATTATAGTGGTGGTGAGGCTCTACTTTAGTAGAGAGGATTCATATCAACCGTCCTGCTGCATTCTTACCCGTCATTCCACTGGTCACTTGCTGCCTCTTCTGCTACCAAGGTATCATACTCTTCAGCAGCGTATTTCTCCCAGTCAGAGACCTCTTGACTTTCACCTTCAGCATCCTAAACAATCATGTTGCATGTTACACAAAACAGTATTAATTGCTAAGCACGTAGCTATAAAGCCTTTTAAAGCTTCATACTCACCCGCAACATAGAAAACTGATCCTTCTGTTCATGGCCAAGGTATTTTTCAATGTTGAAAAAAGTATCAAAGAACACATCTGTCAACTTACATCGCTTTAAATCATGCAGAGTAATTTTTCCTGTAAAGAAGATTATAAGATAAGATAATTAGAGATGAAATTATTAGAGCTGAAGTTATCCTTTCTCAAAAGTGGAGGAAACAAAAGATACATTATCATTACCCAATCATCACTGCTTAACAACATTTGTCAGTGATCCTCAGTGCAATGGGAGAGATGCAAACAGAAGAAATACACACCTAGAGATGTGTCCTTCAGAGTGTACAAAACTTTGAAATGGTTCCGATTTTTTTTTCCTTGCTGTGGTTGTCATATCCCACAGCCCATCAGTATATTGAAGTGAGAAGCAGTCTACCTCCCTTTGCTATTAAAAATCATTTAAGGTATTAGTTTAAGCTTCCTCAACAGATAGAAGTCCCCAGTCAGTTAGCCATTCCTTCCCAAGGAGTGCTTGGGTAGCAGGTAGGAATCTCCTATGGCAGCAGCCCTCCTCTTCCCTGACTTGAGCAGACAAATGTATGACAGAGATGACAGCATGTGACTATGCTTCATACAGATGAATTTTTCATAGAGTCAAGGTTGCCACACTTGTCCAGTCTGATCAATATTTACTGCTTGAGAGGAAAGCTAAATGCTCAAAGGTATTTTGTTTGATTTTTATAGTGTGATACTTTAAAGACTCAAATCAATGGATGTGTTAAGCATTAGAAGTATTTGTCAGGTTGCTCAGAAATGTTACCCTATTTCAAAGCTGAATATTGAATCTTCTGCAGAAAGGCTAAAAAATATGAGATACACAAGGGAAGACATATGACTATCCTTAAAACTCCCCTTTATTGATTCACCTGGAATACAGACAATCTTCCATTGTTAATCAAATAGGAGACTAAAGATGTTATGGAAGAGTTCAATAAAAGCCAGACTAGGAACAGTATTTCCTCAGCATACCATCCCAGCGTCTAACAAAGTGTAACTCAAGGACATCACAGGGAAGCAAAATCCAAATCCCATTTGTACATGGTTGCCACACTTGCATCTGTCATGAAAGGCCCCAGTGTGTTCTGCCTGGTTCATTGCTGGTGCTCCAGAACGACACAAATCCCCCGTGGCACCTGTGCTGTATCTGTCAGACCCACACAGATGTCTGATGCACTGCGCCATTTCAAGTGGCAGCAGCTCTCCACAACCAAGCAAATGATTTGAATCCTAGTTACATAAGCTCCCAGTTTAAGTTAGACTCCTATATTTGGTTCATTGATTTGCTCTCCAGTTTCTATTTATTGCAATGGGAGCTTAGACATGTAACACTCATGTAGATGCCTACCACTGTCTCTCAAACACCAACAAAACAGGAGTAAAATTTAAGTAATTAATTCAGGTCTCCAGAAATTAAAGTTTGCTTTTTCGCACACAGACCATTCTACAGAAACTGCATCACAGTTTACCCATAACTTTATGGAAGTGTTTTCTTCTGTTTCAAAGCTACAAAGTGAAACATCAGTTTACGCTGCTAGTTTTTTGTATCAGAAAAACAGAAGATTTTTTTATTAATCCACCTTTTTACAAAAAAAAAAAAACCAACCAAACCAAAAAACCCAACCCTTCTCAACTGGCTTTCATTTTTGTTACCCTGAATAACTCATCTTGGTTGTGTTTGATAGCCTTCTTTTATCATCCTCATGACACAGAGGAGATACATCAATCTTGTTTCATTTTAAATGCAAATCAGAAATATTACAAATGCCCTTCAGAAGCATAATGTAAGACTGGAAGGGAACTACTGAGCTCAGGAGGTGATTGTGAGCAACCATATATAACAAATGTGCTTCTCAGAGCTTGCCTGAGCTTGCTTGACTTCATTTTAAATGCCCCCTAGCCCCCATGCATTACACAATGTTAGTCTAAGACTTCATTCCACTGATACCAGGGGTGGAGCTTTCAAATGAATCACACTTAATATTCCTTCTTAATTTACAGTTTTTTATCTGCCTTTAGAGATGTGTTTTCACTAAGCAAATCCATTTTAACTTGTTTAAGTAAGAATATCAAGCTTTACCTTCTAGTTTTGAGCCATTTCAATTCTCCCAGCAGGCAAAAAATCCCATCTCAATAAATGACAAGTATCTTTAAAAAAAGTTAAGTTTCTTGTAATTTAAGTATTCTTAATACTAGAAAGAAAGTGGGTAATAAACACTACTTACTAATTGGTTGTCTAACCATAATTGTATAGAACATCATGCTCACTTCTTAAGTTTTTTTTCAGGTGTAAAATGTAAACTGAAGTTTCCTCAGCTAAAGATGATACAATGTCAAATGCAGGAGAGTAGAATGCAGGTCTACTAGGAAAGTTCAAATGTAAAAAATAGCCAAAAACTCAGAACAGTTTATTATTCTGTTAATTTTAAGCTCCTTGTCATGAATTTCCTAAGGGCAGCTTAGGCTTCTAATGTAAAATAAGTCAATAGTGGTCTAAGAGACAAACACTGTTTTAGAAACTGTTCCCTCCAGAGAAACTCAATTAAACGAGCACAGGAAGAGGTGAGAAATGAGTGAACCGTCAGAGGTTTTCCTGAGAGCCTCACCTCAGCTAGATAGTGACAAGGTTTTACTTATAACTAAATGTGGCTACAAGTACAAAATGAAAGATGACAAGGAACTTTAAAGCAGCATATTAAATTTTAGTGTGGAAAGAATGCCTGCCTGCTGTTGGATGACTGATCGATTATTAAGCTTTAACAGACCTCAGTGAAAAGACAACCTCAAGGCATTTTTTTGTATGACCAACTGAGTGCTCTTAAGGCTGCACTAACTCCTAAATCCAGAGAAACAGAAGTTACAGATGGAAAAGGAGTTTATTACCTTCATGTTGTGGCTTTACAAGATCCAGCATCTGGCACAGACAGTCTTCAAATGGCAAAGGTTCTATGGCCATGTTATCTAATTTTTGGCACTGTTCTTCATAAAAATATTCCAATTCATACATAGACAAAGCACCATCCCCATCAAGATCCATGCAGCGGAACCAGTATTCAATGCTGAAATTCAGTCATTAACAGCAAAGAGACAAACTTAGAACAGAATTTCAAGAATTCATGTTGCCTGTTTCAAAGGCTAAACTAGACTTAAGAGTACATTCAACTAATCCATGGAAAGTCATTAAACACCACTTACTGTGGTAAGAGTTGCTGGTATTTGCTATGCAGTCCTTTATTGCATTTGAAAACACATTTGTTAATGGTGTGAAGAAGACTAAAACACATGGTTTTACATTAAAAAAAAATCAAAGGAGATAATGAAAAATTGAATTGTACATGAAAACTTCAGTATTTTGGATATGTTCCCATACTGAACATGCTAATGACATTTCACATGATAGGTTTCTTATCAGTACCATGCAGCTTCCCAAAGTCACTGGCATCACGAAACAGCTGCAACATCCTTAATGTATGGCCCTGTTCATAAATAGGCCACACATAACTTATGAAACAATAACATTGAATTAGCCTCTTAAAAGTCATTAAAATAAACTTTTACAGCTACAACAACAGGAGACACTGATAAACAAGTACAATTCAAAGAACTGGGCCAGTTTTCCACTCATGTTTTTATAGTTTAGCTTCTTCCATTAGAGTTGCAGCTGTTCATCAGTGGTCCCCATTTAAGGACTGGAAAAACAAAGTCAGTTTTTATTTCTGCTGAAACAAATTTATTCTTACCTAGTTGGTGTTTTCTTGTCCTCTTCAGATATCAAAAACCAGACAAAATCAGCGTAGCTAATCTTCCCATCTTTTTGTGCTTTTCTACCTCTTGAAGGCCAATGAGGAAAAAGATAGAAAATTTATTTTAGAACACCTAGCTTTTACTAACAAAAATTAAGGATTATTTTCCTTGTTGGTATTAACTATTTACTCCTAAATGATCCAGTGTTCATAAGGTGCTTAATTGTTAATAGAAGAGCCATCTCAAATAATTTTTGATGATACATTATATGCAAGTACATGTACTTTTAAGAATTTCTATTCAAGTAGAAGTGACAAGAACTTAAAGGCTTTAGAGTACTCCACTAGCTAAAACTTTTTGAATGAAAATATGAAGATAAAAATGAAATAGAAATATTCAGGAAGTGTCTATGCCAAGAACATAATTGTCTGTTTCTACTCTCATAACTGCAGCAACCAAATAAGTTGCACATAAGTCAACCTGTCTAGTAAAAAGTCAGGTAGGCAGTTCCTAGACATTCTACACTTCAATAATGAAACTCATTTTTTGTTGTTTTATCTTCAAGATGTCTGGGAAAATATGGTATATGTTTTGTCTTGCCCAAGAAACTCAGATAAAGGAGTAAGCTCTAGACATATGCCTGCTAAGTCTCTCATTTCAGCTTTTATTTCTGTTTATCAGTTGCTTTCTATCTCAGATACTGTGCTAGGAAATATTTCAAAAATTAATAAAATGCCATAAATACAAAAGAGGAAGTCAATCCCAAGGGGAGAACTGAAGAATGACTGTCAAAAATGTGAATTAGCTCAACTGAAGGCATTTTTGTAATTTTATTGATGCAATAAGTATTGATTTTACTATTAGTACTTAGAAGCTCACTTCTCCTTGAACATTTTACAGGTTTAAGGGATGGAAGAAGAATCATGCTAACATTTCTTTTTCATTCCCAGTCCTGCTAAGTCATACAATATCCAGTGGCCAGTGTTCATATGGGTAAAGAGAATGAAGAACTTGAGCTGTGTCCAAGGTTCCAAGACCACTTTAGTACTACTAGAGTTTAAACAACAATACTAATCTTGAAATTCTCTGCTCCTTTGTGAGGGGGAGCCATCTTTTCCCTTGGAATACTACACAATTTAAAAAGCAAAAATTAAATTGGATTTAGATCAGCATACAAAATAAGTACCTTGTTACTGCTCCTGAGAAGATGCGCTCTATCATCCTATTTGAAATTGCTGTGAAGAAAGGTTTGAAACAGGGTCAACTCTATGCAAGTTATTTTTGCTTTGTATTGTGTTGTTGAAGAGTTTACTGGAACTCTCCTCCTATATACACAGATCAGTGAGAAAGATCAAGTGTAGTGCTCATTAATCCCTTTGAGTCCTTTCAGAGAGGATCACTTAACACAAAGTCTCCAAAACCAAACTACAACCACCCAGCTTTGAATTCAAACTTAATGCAGAAATAGTAATAAAATTGTAATACAAGTAATAAAATTGGCTGATTAAGAAAACTGCATTTCCCAGTTCTTTGACAAGTAAATCATGTTTCCAGTGGCATTAAGTTTTACATGGCCTTGGCAGAGAGCCAAAACAGAACTGGCACGATCACACATAATAAACATACCTTAATGATTCTGACAGGGGTCTATTTTTGACATGGTTTTGACCCATGATTCTATTTTGAAACCATTTCAGGGATTTTAGAGACATGTCTGAACTGAGCACTACCTTTGTAAAGAATATTCAATTTATCCTTAAGAATTTGCAAAATTCAATTGCAGGTGGCACTGTATTAGTGTGCTTTCTTTCTAAAATGTACTAACTCAATAGAGCAGCCACTCAAATGAAAGTGGTTTTCCTTTCTCACTGTCCTAAAGCAAAGTCAAACTTTAGCAGGCAAATTTTCAGAAGTAATCAGAATTGTGTTTATCCTTTTTAACGTGGGATAATACTCCGTAATCGCTTTGTGCTTAAGTAAGCTTTCCAGTCCTGAAAGGAACACTATTAAGATGGACATGAGGCATCTAAAAAGAGCCCAAACAGTTTTATACAAGCTACAAGAATATTTAAAAGAGGAACAAGCGTGCAAGACTACAGAATCACAGTCATTGCATATTATACATGCAGCAAATGTAAACCTGCTAACTAGTGCTAAATAGTATTAAACCAAAACACACTGCAGCTGAGTTAGCAAAACTCCAAAATAAGCCAAGTAAGTACCTGAAGGTATGTTTGCCTTTTCTACTCTTTCCATACCATGCCATAAAAGCAATGCTACTTGAATAATAACAGTAAAATGGATTGTGTCCAAGATAACAACCCAAAATTGCCAAACAAAACCATTTATAATACACCAACACTTAAGTGATATTTCTGCTACTTCTTTGTCAAGATCAGAATTCAAATTCAGAATTTTCCTCAAATGTGGTATTTGTAGATGCAAGGCAGCATCACAGATGCTTTAGTTCACTGAGTCAGCAGGACCAGCTACACCAACAGTGAGAAAGTGGCCTTGGCATTAAACCACTTCCTCAGCTCAAAGTTTACAGGTCATTTAATACATGTAAACAAAGGTGCTTCATTTGTCATACCATAATCATTATGTCGAGCTAAATCCTTCCGATCAATATAGAGGTCATGGTCTGTATCCAGCTCCCAAAATTTGCAATAGATAACATAAAAATGTTCATATGAGAAGTACTCTGTCAGCTGGTTAATATCAGCTTCCTCTTCCAATAATGCCACATTCTATTATCAGAAGGATAAACAGAACACATTAAAGAGTTTGTAAGACATTCATTTGAATGATCTGAGTTCTAATAACCAAGTTAATATCTAATGCTATTTCAGTGGAACAACTTTTGTTTTCAGGGACAATGCACACCATACAGTGTGACAGTGAAACTGAACACACATGGCAAAAAATGAATGCATTCACAGAAGAATGAGTAGATTGGACCAACTTCTGCTACACACATTTACATATCTACAGCTCTAGATACAGAAAATTACATTTAAACATATTCTAATGTATGAGAATTAATGCAATTATGTCTTCATTACCTTTTGGAAAAGGAAGAAATGCTATTTATGTTACTCCCTTAAGCCTTTAGTTAATGCAGTTTTTAAAACTTCTAGAAATATCTGTCTTGCAAAATTTTAGATACTACGTACCTGCAAAAAGTTGCTTTTCCTGAGCTCGTTACAAGTTATTTTCCCAGACCAGGACCTATTTACTGTATAAAATATTCTCTGTATGACCTGCAAGAAAGAGAAATTGGAAAGAAACTTCAGCTATGGTAATTAAATACCCATCCAACTATTTCTCAAAGATGTCTTAGCACAGCTGCATTAGAGAGCTCCATCTTTCCCCTATTTCTATTGTTCTCTTTAGTTAGAACTTCTCTTGTTTCATATTATCCACTATTCAAACCATTTCTAAATCTACAACTAAACTCATCTAGATAAGTTTTATTTCAATGCTGCAGTACCTATATATCACTCAGTAATGTTGCAGAATACTCCTGTGCTACCCAAAATATGTATATTGGTGATTTCACTACCTCAAGTCTTCCAGATCTACAGGATATAATCTAATGAACCTATTAATGTATCTTATTACTTCAGATTTAAAGACCTGCATTTGCTATAAGACTGTTTTACTTCATAACTGAATTTACAGAAATAGAATTGGGACTGTTTAAAGATCAGAGTACAGCAGATGTTGCTACTTCTGAAGTCTACAAACACAACAAATCTACATCTGACAGAAATACTTCGTGCAGGTGCAAAGAGAATGTATTTCCCCATTGAACTTGACTCTATTTGAAAGTTCCTTGAAAACAACCCCTGTTAATAGCATTAAAAATAGTACATTAATATTTTCCAAGTGAAGAACAACAACAAAAAAAATCTATTCAAGAAAGATGGCTAGTTCTTGTGCCATGACTGATACTGGAACCAGAAACAAATGCATCCAGTTGAGTACCCAACACTTCTGTTTAGATAAATTATACGTGCACATCAACTCAGTCTTACAGGTCTTTTTCAAACTAATGGTTCTATGGCTATTTTGGACAACTCATGCATTCAGTATAATTTTCTTGGGTTTAGTTTAAAAACGAAAGACTTTAAAGTATGTTTTTTCTGCTACTTAATTCAGTATTCACCTCAATTAGTTTGACTTAACCAGGTGTACATTTCAAGTCAGTCATTCATCACTAAACAAAAAAACAAAAAAAAAACCCCAAAAAGCCTAAACATATTATGAACTATAACTGCTCAACTGGTGATTGATTATACCCGCTAATTGGCAAGACTCAGTATTGCATGTGTAGTGTTTCCTTTGCAAGAGAGCAGTTACTAAATAAAATCCCTATCTCTTTAGGAACCCCTTTCCCACAATTAATATGTCCTCCCAACTATAGGCTAAGCTTTTATCACTTCAGACTTCCATTGCAGTAAATGAATAGTTTAACCAATCATTTTTAAATTACAAACAGAAGAGTAATGATGAAGTTTTGAAAGAAAGCTTAAACTGTAGAGCAGCAAGCTCCTCAGTTCTTACTTCGAACAAGAACAGCTGGTCCAATGACTCCAGACAGAAGAATAGATTATCCTGCTTCTGAAACTTAATTAATTCTAATTGTGAGTTTAGGGAAGGCCCATTTTTGGCTTATACTACAAAGCAATTTTTTCTAAAAAGGTTTTTGCCTTAGCTTTGCAACTTAATCCATCTGCATGTCATTATCTCATCTGTTATACATTTAACTGGTCTAAAAATAAAAACAAAATTGAATGTTTGGTAAAGACAACTGGGAACAGACTTAAAAGTGTTTTCTAAAGTCAGCTGATGCAGAATATAAGCAAATTGACAGAGAATTGCTTTTACTACTCTGCAGAGTGCTTTGTCAGAAGGGAGAAGAAATGGTGCAATACAGAGACCACAATTTCAAGAACTCATAGTTCAGGTATGCACCTAACATCCTGTCAGAATAAATATAGTATCTCATTTGTCACAGCAAACATTTTAAACTTATTTCAGCTTTATCTTGGCCATATGTAACTAAACTCATCACTAGACTGACCAACAAACCTGTACCATATCTTAGCAGACAGAACAAATTGCTTTCATGGCTTACATAATGTGCTAAAGAGATCTATGTAATGTATATGCACACACACGTACGTATATGTAGGTATACACAAAAACCCAGCAGAAGAATGGCTCATTTGGTTTGCAGCTAGAAGTAATCTTTAGATAAAACTTCATGTAGCAAGGTTAAGCTAACTGAATACAGGTATGAAATGGCTTCTTTCATCATAAGTAAAATAATCTAACTTGCAGGACAGAATTTTAGAAGACTGTAACAAGCTCAGTTTGTCAAAGCATGGTGCAAATAATGTCAAGGTTGTGGGTTTGATCCCTGTATGGACCATTCACTTAAGAGCTAGACTCGATCCTTCTGGGTCCCTTCCAACTCAGAATATTCCGTGACTCTGTGAACAGTTATGCCACCCTAAAATGTGACAACAAAAAGGCAGAGTGCTCCTGCCACTTCTTAATCTGCAGAACGGCATTCCAAATATTGCTGATATTTTCACACTAGTTTACTTTTTGATTTAACATGAATTTTTTTGATTAAACACCAATTTCTGTTGAAGACTACATTAAATTTCGGTAATAAAATACTTCCCATACTAATTTGTTCAACATTGCTAGACTCAGACCTACTCAAAAAAGCTGTTCCTCCAAAGAAAAGTAACTGGAAATGGCATGACCTTTTCTTTCCTACTGTCTTCAGGACAGGCAGCCAGCTTTCACAATTTTAACCAGAGCAGGCTTTGATACAACCAAGAATCCATTAAGAAACAAAACAACTCACAGGCAGAACAATTCCTTCAATCACAACTGACAAGAAAGTTCTGTGAGCTCAGGTAATCATTATAACAAGAAGCAAAACCTAATGCAGCAGGACATACTTGATAGGCTAGCAAGTCTCTGTAAGGATGTAATGAACAAAACCCAAATGCTCTCAAAAAAAACCTTCCACAATTTTAACCTGGGTCAAAGTATAAGATGGATAAGAGATAATCAACGCTGCATGTTTTTTTTTGTTGGAGAATATTCATTAAGCTAGTTTCACATGCACAAAGAAAGTGAACTGAATGTCATTTTGAAGAATTTTAATCTTTTGAGACTTCAGTGGAATCGACTGTGTAGTCTACAGTTGAGGAAATTTAATGTCACTGATTTTTCCCTTGGGTACAGAACAAATACTTCAGTCACGTAACCCCGGGAAGACAGAAATGAAACTTTTCATGTATAAAACCTTCCTTGGAAGAAAAGTCCCCAGAAAGAAAAGTGGCAAGCAGCTTCAATATTATCATTATTTCACTTAATACTGAACATTATCATATTAATATAGATGTTTCATTCAAGATTTCATTTAATTAATCCCAGACTAAGGTCAGGATTCTAATGAATGCAGTCTACATCCACAATTAAGTGTTTTAAGATAACAGCCTGCTCTTCATTTAATGTTCATTAACTTATCTGACACTATTACAATTGACTGCTTCTCTTACTAGTATTAAATTCAGCAATTCCTTACAAATGTTAAGAAGAACTATCATGCTTAAGAAAGACACTTTTTTCCACAAGATTTCTAGTTATGTAGAAATGAAGACTGACAGCCTACTCTAACTCTACTCTTCCCAAGGGGCAAAGATGCTTAGACATATTGACTAATCTTAATTTTGATTTTCTTAGTTAACAAAAAAAATAGCTTTTCCAGATACAAATCACTTACTGTTGTAATATACCGAGAATGGAATTCAGATGCTTCTTTTAAAAATGAAAGGCCTGGATGACTATTCACCACATCCTACAAAAAAAAAAAAAAAGGAATAACAATATCCCAAGGAGTATTCATTAGTGACCATATAAGACAATTAGCAAAGAACAGCACACCTGCTTCCTTAACCAAAACAGTTCAAATTAACTACTATAATTGTTACTGATAACTTCGTTTTCACCAAGGCTTCAGACCAACAACACGACAGACCTTTTTAAAAATAAATTTTTTTTTAAATTAATCAGATAAACAAAAGCTTTCCTGTATTTTAGAAATATTATAGGATTTTTTTCCCTGTATTTTACATAGGCTGAGGATTTTGAACACTGCTGACTGTTGTAAGCTTGTAATTCTGTGGCTATGATTCAGTCAAGTCAATTCAGGTTTTATTCAGCCATTTCTATAGGAGGTGTTTGCTGCTCTTCCAACAAAGATTTACTAGGTTTTGAATTCATATCCCACTACTCCTTTGCCCTCCAAAGGCCTATCCTGACTTAAACAACTTTAACTGCCTTATGAAACATAAAAGATTCCAATACATGCGCTATTCCTACAATCAATTTTAAATCTTACCATGGTGCTTAAAAAAGACCTCACCTTATACAAAATTATTAACTGTAAAACAAGTCACTCACTAGCATCTTAGTGGATCATGCAAAAGTCAGTTGCACTAAATATTATCAATAAACTTTAATGATGACCATGAAAAGGTATGTTTAGTTCAAACAACTCAGGGCTTTGCCAGTTCATCATTTTGTTGTGTTCCTAGAAATAGTTTCAGTTGCAATTTACTTGTAAAAAAGGAATGAAGTCTTCTTGCACCAAGTAGTTACATCCAGGGTTCATCAGAAGGTGAACAAACTTCGCAGCATCATCATAGCAGGTCTGAAGTACTCTGGAATGTAAATATTTCCCTTTAATATTCTACACAGAAAATTGCTCATGCTACCTCATGCAGGCATCCTAGAGCAAGGCCTATGAAACAGTATTTATTCAAAAGTTCATTACAAATGTCAAACCATGGTCCAAGTGAACTTATCAAAGCAGTACTGTCTCTTAAATTTACGTTAAAGTAGGCGGGTACACCATATAATCGATTACATGAAAGGACAATTTAAAGTTAGAATTAGAGAAGAACTAGAAATAAAAAGCCAGAACTGGTATCTACAAGTAAGGGCCATAGTTTTCATATTTCTCAGGTACTGTCAGTCATTTACCAAACATTTTAAAATCTATAAACCCTGTAAATGAAGATTTCTTTATATTAAAGTATTAAAGTATTATTTAGTTACATTTTCACATGTACAAGCTTTCTGACAATAGCTGATTATGGGAAAGTGTTTTATTCCCCTTTACAAGACAGGATCACATTCAGAGCTTAAAATACCACATTTCAATGAAAAAAAATTGCGTTACTTCTAAAAAAATATAATCTACTTACTTCCGCCACATTGCAACAAATTTATGAACTGACACATATCCTGTTCGTTCACCTCCAGCACAAAAAAACAAAGGACCTTTCCAGTAAAGTGGGCATTCACAAGCCTACAATTAAAGTATACATCAAGTCAGTTTATTGATTGGTTATCTGAAGGCTACTCCTTGATTTATAGATCCTTCAAAAATTACATGTGTTAAGAAGAAAGCATTAGGGAAGAGATTTTTTTAAAAAACAGTTTCTGAAACCAGCTTCACCTTCTGAAATAATCCATTCAAAGCAACTGCTTTAGGCTGAAATCCAAAAGTGGAGAGCAAAACACAGTGCACCTTGTAGCATTCCTAACAGACTAATGTAGTGAGTCACATGTCTGTCTGTCCATGCTCCAAGCAGTCTAGCAGAGTCCATCTTAAGCTCCGCTCAAGAGCTGGATATCCTTAAGCTAAGCACAAGACAGCACACTTACAGACCTGAACTGGAGCAAATTGACATTTGTCTGGCTCAGAGGATGGCTCAACTCATCTGCATCCCTGCATGTGCTTTGAACATCCTCTATCCAATTTTAAGTAGCAGGCCAGCCTGCCCTGAGCAGCAGTATCTTGCCTTAGGGTACTCAACAGCTACACATTCCCAACTCCAGTGCGACCACGTGCACCTGGAGTCCAAGTGTCTGCAGCCGTAACAGCCAAGAGCCCAATCTGCCTAAAACTGACTCCAGCTGGGAGCAGACATGCTGGCATCCCCAAGGATCTCCAAAAGACTGAATACTGCAAGATGTGTAAGGTCACTGGAGCAAAAGTACAATCAGTTCTCATGCAATAGTTTAGCTAGTACTTCAAACAAATTAAAAGAAGGGGTTTTGATGAAAACTGCCTGAGGACAGTTATCTTCAGGAAGGTGTCTTTCATCACTGAATTGTAGGTGACTAGACCCTTTCACCTTCCTTGCTGAGAAAGAAGGGTCTCTTCCCTACCTCCTCACTTCTATGTTGAAAGGACCTGTGGAAGGCAGGGATCCTATCATTCAGCTTCACAGTAAAAAAGTTTTGGTGAGGCAAATTCCAACTCCTGCTCTTGTGAGCAGTCACAGTTTCTATTTTCTAGACCCTGGACAAAGTGACAGGAACATGGATGAGAACCTGAGACTCATTACTAAGACCATGACTTGCAGTGAGATTTCAAGCATTGATTCAATATAACAAAATGGAAATTTAAGTTTATTTTAACTAGCTTACTGTCTTTAAACTTACACAGGAGTTTAAAAATATTTACTGCTTTCTAAGCTAAGTATTTTGTCACTCTGCCATAACTCTAAATTAGCTCTTCAGGAATAACTTGAGTGCTATAATCTCAAGTTACCAAACCATTCTGTCTTTACCAGTGTCTTTACAATGGAGGTTCAGCAGAATGAGGACAAAGCCCCAACCTGTGTGAACATCTGAAAACAGAACATATACTAACAGTGCTTTTGCCTTAACTCTCTTGGTCAATATGGAATGGAGAACAACATACAATGTTGTTCTTTAGTATTTGGTTGTTTATGCAGCACAAACAAGTAGTTCAAGTTTTGGTTTAATGTTTTGTTTCTTTTTATAAGGTCATTTGATACACAATGCAGAAAATTCAACATAACTGTGCTATCAACAATGTAGAATATCATTAAATACTACTGTGTGGGAGATGGAAACACACAATACAAGAAAACCAAGCCCACAGAACTCATCCTTCCTTTCCATAGGAGTACAGTATGAAAAGAAGATGGCCAGCAAGTTCTCACCTTTGCAACCTTACCCATGTCTTCTAAAGTTGCCCTCTCATTTGGAAATTCAGAAAAAGTCTTCTCAATTTTGGCAATCACAGCATCTATATTCACTTTTTCCTTAGGACATCCTCGAGGAAAATAAAAAGTTGGAATGTTTTGACTGTGTGATGGTGGCAAAGTTTCTTCCTTCTTTGTTTGAACCTAAATAGATAAATACACAATTGACAGTCAAGTACCATGACATTATAGTCCTCCACAGATGACTTAAATCTCTTAAATTCTGTTTCAACACACCTTCAAAAAGATTTCAGATTATAAATTGAATAAACTATTACAGAGTAAGAGCACATCAGAAAAATTAATGAGTATTTCTAAAAATGGTTGTTTAGAAAGACTTCTAGGATGTTATTTAATAAAAACAGCTTCAATCTTCAACATATCAAGTTTCAGGACTGATACATTAGGCAGCTTCTTGGGGACATCTGAAATTACACAGGCTCTATTATCTGTCTCAGAAAAAACCTTTCAACCTCTATCTTACAGACATTATGAAAGAATTTTCTTTTGAAATACTTCTAGTTTTAGGGCTTCAAGCTTTTGAAATGAATATAGTAACTTTGTTACAAGCCACCAACCTATTTAATGAAGGTGTAGTGAAGATTTTTTTTTTACCCTAAAAAAATTATAGATTTTATAAAGGTAGTAAACAATGCCTGAAGAGGGATTTTTTGGGGGTAAAGTATATACAATTATGAAATGAGAGCTTAGAAATCTGTTTCTCAAGAATTGTGATGCACCGTATCACTAAAAAACCCCCCAGATGACACGTAATAAGAGAAATTTATTTAAAAGCATTTAAGTTCAGTAAAGAAGAATTTACTTTGTAGTCAGTTTCCAAAAGGATGTCAAATAGGGCAGAGAAACAAAGATAATAGGCAAACTAACAACAGAGTTAGGAGACAACTCTAACTTATCAATTAAACCAAATTAAAGCCTTTATTCCCAACGCTACTATTCAAATGTAAAAAAATTGCTATAGGATGTCTTGTCCTAGCGATGAATGTGTTCAAGATCCTGCATCTAATCTCTCATTTTCAACCAGAATTGGAGGAAAATAAACCCCAAATCCCTCCAAAAACCCTAACCCTTGTTTTACTCCTTATCACCTTTGCCAAAGTGCCTGTAAAGACACCCAGCTCTCCTACCACAATTAAAGTCCTTCCTTATGTGAGTGGAAGAACTAGGTGCTTATGGAGAACGGATTTTAATTTTGCAGAGTTCCAGCCCAGGAGCTTTCACTGGAATGCTACATAGGCCAAAAAACCAAAAAACAAACCTGAACTAACCTTTCCTTCCCTTCCTCTGCATTTGAGCCAGAATTCCTGTCCACAGCTGCAGAATTACCTTAACTATGCTACAAGTTTTATTTCTTAGAGGAAAATGTTACCTTGAATCTGTGACGCCAGGAGTCAATGTCTGTCACTTTCTAAGAATCCTGTAAGCAACAACTTTTGATACCTTATCATTGGTTCAGCAGTCCAGTTGATGAGGCAGCTTAAAATAAGAGGGCTACCGGGTATCAAAAATCCCTTCCAACTTTAGACTTCCAAAATTTTAGCAAGTGTAATGACAGCAATGTTTTATTCTCTAAGTAAAATAGCACTACAAATAGCACTACAAATACTGTCTGTATTAATACTGTAATGAGGCGAACACCTTGTTTCATTCTAAAAGCCCAGCTCTACCCATCAGCACTTTATAAGAGCCCTTGCAGTTACCCTATTTCCCCTTTTCCCCATTTCCAAGAACTGCCTGGACTGACATAAGATTAGCTGAGTTGGTCAGAGCATGGTGCTAATAACGCCAAGCTCATGGGTTAGATCCCTGTACAGCTCGTTCATTTAAGAGTTGGATCTGATGATCCTTGTAGGTCCCTTCCAATATTCCTCAGAATATTCTGTGATTCTGTGACAACCACTCCCATTTGAGCTGCTCAAATGGCCACAGAGCAGCAGGTGTTCCAGTTCTTCAGAGGTGCCCGATGAGGAATGCCTCATCTGGGAAAAGCAAAAGTGCAAATCACAGACTACTGACATTCCCTGAATGTTACCGATAACATGAGGTAAACCAGCATTTTAAGGAAGCTTAGTACAGAGAGGCAAGGCATTTTTAAAATCCACATCTAGGGAAATTTAGAGCCTTAGGTTGAAAAATTTATTTTAGAAGGAAAGGTAGAAGCAGAAGGAAGACTACACTGGAAAAGATGCCAAGAGAAAAAGAAAAGCTATCATCAGAACCATTTGTTCATTGGATACTATATATTTTCAGAAACCACTAATTTAGATACCTCAGTTACACAATAAATGTTTTCCATTGGTCCAGGTTAAAAGCTGTTCTTAAACACATGGAAATCTCAATTCAGGATTTGAAGTAGGACCTATCCAAGCACAAGTTATTTAAAAGAATTATATAATAAGGCCTTCTTATTTATTTTTCATCTTGTAGTCTGGAACATATTCACAACAGACAAAGATTATAAGGAAGAATTTCAGCAACCAATTCAGAACTTAAGACAACTTAAGTTGAAGAAAAATGATTTTTCTAACATGAAAATGTTATATTTAAACATTTGAATTCAGCATGCTTACTGTAAAAATATACAATATTTAATCTATCAGGCAGAATATTAATTCTAAGACTAAAGACAGACTACAAATCTGTCATAGCAAGACAAAATAACTCTCCCTATACTGAAAGATGTCTGTTTTTACATGCTGGTTTCTCAAAGTTGGCAAAAGAAGAAACTAAAAAGGCTTCATTTGCATTAGCAAGCGTGTGATCACTTCACAATCATTCCTGCTAGAATTATTTGGTGCCTACATATAGGCATCTAGTGAGAATACCATCTAGGGCATGAAGCAAAATGCCCTTGAACATTCCTTGTGGTATCCAGCAGGCAGCTCCGAGCACAGCTCTCACTCTGCATCTGCCACGTGGATGTTCTGAGCACGCTAATGCTTCTTAAATGCCACCAGCAACTTGGAATGGGACAATTGAATTGTGCTGTTAATGTCAGTCAGCACAGGGATAGGAACTGTACCAAAGACAGAAGCATATCATCCAAAACCATTAGCTCCAACTAAAGCACTATAAAGTTGATATTACATCTCCTCTCTCTTCTCACCTTCCCAAGAAGGGCCAAAGATTCTTCTCTCAGTCTGAATTCCAATAACCAAAAGGCTCCTTGTACAACTGAGGCTGCTCTGCTGTATGCGCTCTAATGAAGCAATGTGTAACACTAAAAGGGCTCTAAAAACTTCACTGTTTTCTGTTCAGGTGCTAGTTACTTCTGTAGAGGCACATATTGCATAGCTGATGAAGGAGTCATTATTGTCCTGTTATTTCAGGACAATCCAAATGCACTAATTGTGTGAGAACTAATTGTTCTAAAATTAATTATAATTTTCACTGGGGAATTCCTTCATTAACAAGGACTGCCAAAAGTCTGCTAACATCAAATCTTTGACTGGAAAACCTGCAGGAACAGTTCATTAATCTTTTTGCACAACTACTCCATTTCAGTGGTCAATTTAACATTTAGAAAGTGATCTACATTTTCCTGTGGTTTTATGTTAAAACATTTAAAACTCGTACCAGTAAGCTAAACTCAAAAAAGGGACTCAATTTGGTCAGTGAAAATTTTCCCTGCAACTTGCTGAAAAAGAGTACCAACAACAGCATGCTGGAAAGGAAAACAGCTGTATAAGCTTGTAAATAACTCAAACAGATGTGTGCTGAAGTGTCAGGACTGAAGGGAGCATTAGCAATCTTTGCAGTAAGTACATACGAAGTACAGGATCTGTAAGTGTATTGCAAAGTTGCCACTGCAGTTTAGGTTTTATATAACAGATGGGAAGTGAGGATTCCTTGAAAAATTCTTGTTTGCAGTAACGTAAACAAACTTCTGTAAGATTTGTCTATAGGAGAATTCAAGTAAACCTGTAATACACAACCAGTTTTCATTCTTCACTTACAGAACTGTAAGGACTGTCCACAGCTACCCAATACTTACTTGCCTTGATTTTTACAGTGGAAAAAATGGAATTTTTTATCCCATTGAGGTCACTGCTCAAAGGGCAAAACTTCTAATATTAATTTTTCAACTTTCCAGATCCTTTTCCAACCATTCTTTCAGCAGTTGTTTATAGTAATGGCATAAAATCAGTATTATAATTACAATACAGCAATATATTAGTATATACCAGAGAACATGGATACACTGTATTCCAAAGAGAGAAATTAATTCTTCAAGCTAGACAGTCTTACATCTACCACCTGTTGAGCTGGATTCAGCAGTTAACTTTGTTATAAGCAAAAAATAATGACAGTGGGAATTTTAAAAGGGTGGGCTTTTCCTTCTCTCTTAACTGTAAGAGCTGAGGCTATGATACAATCATTCAACTACAGGATATATTTCTGAAATAACAAGGAAGGGAGGACTTGTTCCCAGATATTTTAATAATGAATGCTCAGTAATGTCTAGATCTAACATTTGCATGTAGCAACTGCAAAGCAGAAATACAGAGCCCCATGAAGGGGTTGAATATGTGGATTCAAATGCAAGTGAGTAAAACCTCACTTATAAAGGACTTGCTGGAAAAGGAAGCAAGGTAAATATGCTTGTGAGTTTAATACTCTTTTAGACATCTTTGAGATTAAGACATGAACTTGGGTTGGAAGGGACATCTAGTTCCAACCCCTCCTGCCGTGGGCAGGGATGTCACCCACTAGATCAGGTTGCTCAGAGCCCCATTCAACCTGGTCTTGAACACTTCCAGGGATGGGGGATCCACAACTTCTCTGGGTTGCCTGTACCAGTGCCTCACCAGTCTCATAGTAAAGAATTTTTCCTCTCCTCTTTTAGTTTAAAAACATTCCCCCTTGTCCTCTCACTATCTGGATTGAACTGATTAGTATTTACATTGTTTTGACAGAACTACAGAATAAGGTAACTTCATTTAGAAATGCTGATTACACCACCATTTTTTTCTGCCTGTTTCTCTGAAAAAAAGCCCAACCCTAAACATTTAAAAATATTTACAGAATTCACAGTCAGCTCCTGCTGTAGTATTTGACAGGAATTTCCATGATAATGTCCATACTAGAGAAAAGTCATTGGAATGCATACAACAGAGTCAAAAAAGGACCCCAAAAATTCTATCTCACATTTACACCCAACTTCACATTAGGATTTTTCTAAGTGATGCACCACAATCTTCTCCAATAAAAAAAAAAAAAAGGCATTAAATACTGAAAATATTATAAAGAGATTTTTGCCTATCAAATAGATAAAAGTCTGGTTCAATTCCTTAGTAGTTTTTAATTAGGAATTTAAAACAAAAAAGGTCTGTTGCAATATTGTTTACAATGTGCAATAGATAAGTTAATCTAGTTCTTCAATAGAGTAGGTCTTCTATTCTTATATATTCTACTTCATGCTAAACTTACCTGGATAAACCAAAGTGCATAATAAGAGGATTTTCTGCAGAGATATGCTATTCGATAGCCTTTTAAATCCTAACAGCCATGCAACCACCCACGAATAAAGCTCATCAACCACCTAACAATGAAAGCAGATAACTACATCAAGTTCCCTGACACACAACAGAAAATGGAAGCCAACGTGGAGATTCAAAGGGTAACATTATTTTTTTTGTATGAGTCTTTCCTTTATGAAATTCAGTGAGTTCTTAAGAATACCAGGTGTGTTGCAGCTGATCAATTAAACAGTAATTGTAAAAGTAATAAAATGTTATCAGTAAGCAGGCTCACAAGTAATACCTGACTAGCCTTCCTATCCCTCTGCTGTTATTGCTGTCAATCTGACCAATAAAATCATCATCTTTTTTAACTTACTATCTAATTGACTGCAAAGTGGAAGTCAACATTTCCCTCTAGATAAACAATTGACATTATCAGTAGTTTTATGGAATTTAAATCTTGAAAACATCACATAACAGACTTGCACTACTATTATTTAGAAAAGGGTTCATTCTCATTTGGAGAAAAGACAACAGTTTTGAAAAACCTGTTCTAACACATCAAATACTTTCGCATGCTGAACTGCCTTCAAAAATCTGTTTCAGGATAGACAAAGTAAGGTTACTACCAAAACTTTCCTCAGAAGAAGCCCAGAGAAATATGTCCTCTGTAACATAAGCTCTCTTGACCTTGTGGTAGACATTTACAATTATTTAAGTTGAAGTGTGATTCTTTTTTATTGCTTTCTGTGCCATCCTCATTAGCATCTTTCCAGCCAAACTAATGAGATTTATTTTTTTACTGCAAGAGTTCACTGATTGTACTACTTCCCGTTCAGCTTGGTGTGCTAAACAGTATTTTTTCCTCTGTAAAAGAAGATCCTTGGAAAATTAAAACTTTGAAAATTTCTGGGTTCTTCCCCCTGCTAAGTTCTATTACTCTAAAATTAAGTTATTGCACTGAAAATCAGCTTGAAAAAAATAAGTTTATCTGAAATCTTAATAATGAAGTTTTACAGCATGGCATAAGGTATGCTACACCACAGCACACCTGCATCTTCCCCTTTCCCCATGCCCACACAGAATTTACTTGCTTCACTAGTGACAGTGAAGCAATATGGTGAATTGACTCAGGTCACCAAGACAGCTAAAGAGCAAAATTAAAACCCCCTATTTGTCTTCATCTAACCTTACACAGTTGGTGCCACTTAGAAGCAACATGGTTCTGCTGCTAACATAAGGAAGATCAGGGAGTACAGCGGCAGTATTGTTTAAAATCAGATTACATTAGGCTTAAAACCGTGCTAAAATTGATTCATTTTGCATAGCTTAGTCAGAAATATAAAATACATGATCAAACCCTGAGAAACACCTACAGAGAATGAACCCATGCTAAACCAGTCATCAGGGTATATAGGTAAAAGCCTTTTCTCTGGCAACAATCATTTTAGTCCCAGTTGTTTCCCTCTATCCTGGACTTCAGCTTGCTATCCTTCAGTCACTGTCTGGCAGCTGTTTTTAGATGGGCCACAGAGACTAATTTTATCATACATGCTCCTCTTTCCTTCCACAGTAAGGGATAAACATCCATTAATTTTAACCCTGCTGCAGTTTTACACTAGCTTACTTTTGCTGTTAGCCTTTACTCTGAAAATTTCATTCATCTAGTTTGGTCTGTAGTCAATATTTGTGCTATGTGAGGGGAAGGAAATGGAAAAATTAATATATTTTCCCATAAAGTTCTAGCAATATGCCATTAGAAGAAAAAAGGTATTTTAACCTACACTGTTTCCAATTTTATACATCTGACCTGAGTTAATACATGAGAACAAGGTTCAGCAACTCCCCCAATGCAACCTATGTTCCAGTTAGCAATCCTGTGTTCAAATTCTGACCAGAAAAATATGGTGGGTATCTCCTCCCTGCATACCAGGTTGTGCACTCATCTCAGTTTTAAATAAATGGACTATCATTCTCATCTCATTTATGCATATTCTTGGCCATTTACTCTCAAGTCTACTTCCATAAAATGCATATGATAATCTGGTCTTGTGTTCAATGCAAATGTGAATTCTCAATGCTAAATCAAATTTACTCTAGAGACAAAGCCATACACTGCTCTGTCCCATTTTGGGATCACTGACATGTTACAGCATGTAGCAATTCCATAAACAAATCAAAAGAGCGTCAGTGATGTTTAGAGCAATAAGGAGTAACATAATTTTTACTGCTACCTAGGATCCTTCCTTAAGTCTAAAGAAGGCCATAACTTCTGATTCTGAGGTAAAAAAAAATTAAATGGGTTTTTTTAAGTTGTTTGCTATATGACAATAATTTCTCCCCTTATTTTAAGTCTTAAGACAGCAGAGTAAGTAGTAGTACTCTTAATTTTGTGATACCCTGGGAGAGAAGCACCCCCATCCAGTTTGAATGAAATTGTTGCTAAGGGCCACCACTGGATAGTCTCAAAAGTCTTACTATAAGGCACAAAGAATTATGGTACAACTATCATTAATACTTTTCCCATTTAACCAAGCCAAATTGAAATAGTCAAAATCACCCTTAAGAAAAAGCCACTGAAGTGTCAGCACTGCAGCAGAGCATGCAAAACTTTGGACCATCTACAGAAACCTATTTGGGAAAGCATGTTAGTTCTAATGTAGGAGGAGAGAGTAGGCAGTGGCATCCAGCAAAAGCTTCCACCTGAAACTATGAAATGCATTCTATACATACCATCTTGGGTATAGAATTTAAAACCACATTCAACTAAAAGCATTTGTGAATGGCCACCACAGGCAAGTCATATCACATATGCACAAACAAAAGTAGTACTGGGAAACTTTCAAATGGTCAAAATCTGATTCTGACTTGTTAGTGAAGGCTGAGGTAAACTGGCATTTTTCTGCATGATACCTAACCATTACAGCACACACTTCCCAATCTCCTTCCTTTCAGTAATATATATGCTGCGCTAACAGATGTCTCACTCAAGTTCTTCTACAACTCTGATTTTGGAAATACTGGGATTCTCCCAATTTGCAGCTTGGTAGAGCTCACATAGGTAAACCATACAGTCCTGCTGGGAACTGGAAGATGCTACTGCAAAAACATTACTGCTGTAGCAACACCTCCAAATATGGCTGCACACTTTTTTCTTGGTACAGTCACAGAGCTTTAATATCAAAAGTATGCAGTATGAAGGGCTTATTCATTTATTCAGAAAACACTTGGGTGGGGACAAAATGGAAGATGTAGTTACCTGTGCCCTCCAAAGCCATGAACACAAGACCTTTCCACATTACATCCACATCCATTGGTAACCTGCTTTATTTGCTGACAAAACTTTTACCAAAGGCTTCTAGAGAGAGGCTTCCTCTGAGAATTTGCCATCACTAGTAGTAATGACATTTTTTATCCAGTGAAGATATTTCTTCTCTTTCACATGCCTTACTAATTTAAAAATGGAAAAGGGTACACAGTATAAAATGGAAAAAAGCAAGATTCTTCAGAAAAATCTACCCTGTGAAACACAATTTCTTCTAAATTTCGTGTTAAGACAAAAGTAGTGGAAAAATATTAGTCACTGCTAGTATGACTGCTAGTGCCTGTGAGTTGCTGTCAAACAGGCTACAGTTTATGAATTATATCAAATTAAGTATTCCAGTCACTAATATTTGTGCTGTCATATAGTTGCAGCTTCCTCAGAAAATACTCCAATCACAGATTAAATCACTTCTTTTATTCCTTCCCAGTGTATTCTGTTCCCCAACTGTTTCCAGGGCACAAGCTGGTAAGTTCCTCCTAGTACATGATTATTTTGATTGTACACAGCCAAGGGACTGACAAGTACACCTGAGGCAATTCTAACATTTGTCTACAGAAAACGGCCCTTGTCAGGACAGGCCATCAGTTCAACACCAAAAGTAACACATACAGCTAAGACAGACATCCACTTAAACTCTGCAATAGCTTTTTATCCTTACATGTTTACAACAAAGCAAGTTTCAATCACTAGATGCAATTGACTTCAAGAAGAATCCTCTCAAACAAGAAATGTCACCATGTTCAGTCTTGCTACAGAGCTGCAAAATCAACAGCTGGAGCAAGTATTCTGTCAACTGCTTGTCTACTGATGCCCTGAAAAAATTCTGATTTGGACAATTGTGAAAACAATCTCATATCCCTCTTGCCCTGTAAAAGTTGAAGGACATTTTATATGAAGATGTGCTGGACTGTTTCAGGCTTTCTAGCACTACCACCAACAGTCACACAACATCTACTCTTAGTACTGTTAGTTAAAATGAAGAAAAGAATAGTGAATCTTTTATTTCAAGGGAAAAATAAGTACATCTGAACTCTTCAATGTATGAATTGCTGTATCACAAAACTTAGCTGCAGAGGGAACTGACATCTAGACACTTAAATCATGCATGCAAATAAGCTGTAACAAACTTTCACCATATTGGCTCTTCTACAGAAACAGCACACATTTTCTGTAATAATAATAATTTTAAAAAGAGGTTTTTCACTAGACATGAGCATGTAAAGAAGCTGCTATCACAGGCAGCCAATACATTTTACAGTTGAACCAGGAGTCTCCATTACAGGGTAAAAATCTACCAGCTTGCTTACAGTTTCTTTTTAAGAGACTAGAGCTTAAAACCTGGCAATTCACTAGCAGTGAACCATTTAAGGAAAACCTCATCTTAACTAGTAAGTCTCAGTGGGCAGTCTATATATTTTCATTCTGTTGTAAACGTTGGCATCTGCTCTGGAAAACTGGCATTATATCAGCAAGCTAGCATCAAGCGTACCTATCAGCTACAGTCAGAATGAGATTTTTATTTCATCTCCGGCCCTCTCAGCAAACAATTGTGCTCTTTAATAAGGCATTTGTGTGCCTGATGTAAAAGTATTATGTAAAAATGAATACTGGGTCCTCCCCCTGTGGTGTTAAAAGGTCTACAAATTATGTTAAATTAGAAAACTGATGTTAACAGGAAAGCTGTCATGCCTGAAGCCTCTAATTGTTACACAACCTTCTTCTGAGACTATAGCTGTAAACCCAACAGCCTCAATTAAATTTTTTGAAAGTAGTTTTGCCTCAGAAATGAGACCGTTATCTTCATGACTAAAAGAATCACTGCGTGCACTACATCACAAATATAATGAAGTTTTACAGCATGGCAACACATTAGTACCTACACACTCTGTGTTCATTGCTGTCTTGAACATGCCACAAGAATTTATGTAGCATTTTGGTAACAAAGGAATGTAAAAATGATCAAGAGGCACTAAAGTCTAAAGTTACTTCACTCAGAAGGCAAGCCAATCTCGTGAGGCACTGCAGAAGCTGAAGAAATAGTTCTCATACAGCTGACATAAATAGCATGTGTAAGCAGCATTTAGTATCATTAACAGGTGGTCATGAAACGAGGCGTTCTCCGTTTTCACACGGAGTTGTGACGCATACAACTACACCAAGGAATCACCCAGTAGGCACAGCAGATAAAGATATAATTCATTAAAAGTATCAAGAAATATGCCAGCACAGGTCTGTCACTAACATTGAGAAGATTAATTAAAAACTTAGGCCAGATTTTTTTTTTTTAGCTCCTTTTAAAAAATCGTTACATTCAGCATGAATTTGACTTTTTAAAAAGTCTAGTTTTAAAGTTGGAACTCCACAGTTTTGTAAGGTGACGTGGCCTCTAGTAGCAAAAGATACCCATTTTCCTAGTTTAACTGAGTTAAAAATGTATAAGCATGTCAGTGTACACACATGTATTTTATTCTAATTTTGTTTCAAACTGCAGGTATATTTTGCTCATATAGTATGCATAATGGTGCTGCTTACATTCCAACTCTAACAGGCAGGGATGTCACCAGATGTTGCCTGAAACACAGTACTCAGCCTTTCAGTTCACATCTTTAAGTTCCCAGTACATTTGACAAGGTGATAGTTTCTTCTCCCTCCAAAGTTTCAGATAAATTCTCCCTCCAAAGTTTCAGATAAATTGGACACAGTGACTCTTCAAGTGCTGCATTCCCAGTTCAATATATCCCGTAGGTGTTAAGTACTTAAGAAAGATCTTGGCCTTAGAATCAACATCAGGATAAGAAGGACTGAAGTTTTACTTCATTTTATACAGAGATACGTACTAAGAAATTTAGATCCCCAAGGTAATAGAGCACATTTAAACTGTTATGTATTGTTTTAGCTTTCTTTTGAGAAATAGATCTATTCATAAGGCCCTTCTTTGCTCAGGTTTTTTCAATTTTCATCAATAAATGAAAACTGAGGAACTGCCTATTCCACCACTTTCCAGAACAATCCACCTCACTACTGGTGGTCTATTTAAAGATTTTCAAGAAACTTTATGTGCTATGCTCTAATGACCAGCCCTTCTAAACCACAGGGGATTACCTACACAGATTATTTACTTACATGGCCCTATATGAAAAGCTACTGCCTTAGAATTCTTGGAACCTGTGGAAGACCCAGTCATTCCAACCCGCCTCAGAGCAGATTCTGAGCACATGTTATTTCATCATCAGCAGCACTAATTTTTTAAGATGCTAGTTTTAATAGCAAAAACCTCTTAAAGAGAATCTGTCATTTGTTCAACAAATTATAAAATTACAAGATTGTAGTAGAAATATAGAAGAACAGACTGGCTTCCATTTCTTCATTTTAGCATTCTAATTTTACATCATATTAATGAACTGTTGTGTCTGAAAGTCTATAGAGTGGAATAGGAGGTTGTAAATTCCAAAAGCAACAAAGCTTAGCAACTGAAATGATAAAGTTTTGTTTCAAGTTATTCTACAAAATCTCTAAGCAGTCTTTAATTTTAACATGAAATTTCTTCAATGATTATGTATCTGATAAATAGCTATTTTTTGAAATGCACCTACCCTACGAGGATAAGTTGGAATCAACATTAACATAAAACAGCAGGTAAAGAATACACAAATTCTGTATCAACAGTTACTAGCACCCATATTTAGTTTTTTATGATACTTCCAAAAAAGGTCTCCTTAACATCATGAAGTCAAAGCAAGCCACCACCTAAAAAGGGAACTTTAGATAAAATACTTTATATTAAACTGAGCAGTCACATACCTCATATTCTAGTTTTATACTATTAATTCTGTTTTGCGCAAAGAATTTTATAATCTAATTAAGTCATTTATCATACATTATTCTACAGTTGCCATTTACCCAGGAAGTGTAAGACTGGTTAAAAATGAAAAATATTTGCTCATTGTCTCCACTGAAAGTTTATAGCCAGCAGCATCCTAAAACAGAAAAAACCCCTACAGATTAGACAAGCTGTTTTCAAAAGTAGTTAGCAGCTTGGAGGTATGCTTAACCATACTACACTGAGATGTTTTCTAGGTCAGCATAAAAAGGCCCTGTAAAAGTACAAGCGATCCAACTATCGCTCGATGAAAGACAGATCAAGTTAAGGGGCACCACACAAGGTAATGCTATGTTTGTTTACAACAGGATGCCATGACTAGACTAAACTTGCCTCCTCTTCTGAGGAGCCTAAATATTAACTGCTACCACTACTTTTGGGTAATTAAGATGGTATTTTCTTTTCTTGCTGGCTCTAGTCAACAAGTTCTCTTACCCGTCTCTAGTTGAGCACAGAAGACACCAGTCAAAAATCCTTTAACTCACACGTCTATACTGAATGGTATAAACCAGCACAGTTAACACTGGCACTCTGCTTTACACAAAGGAATAAACATTGCTTACAAAGATCATTTGAAACAAATTCTAAATAATCATATAGAAGACAGAAGGCTAGTACATTCTTAGGGTCATAGGGCTTTATATCCCTCTCTTGAAGGTCACCTGAAAGGGACATTAGTGCACTGAATTCAAAATTAAGCAGCAGGCTATATTTAGAATAACTAACAATGCCAGAAATTCTAAGTTAATGTAATTTTTATTCAACTGCTAAACTTTCCTTAATTAAAAAAAAAGGTGAAAAAAAAATCACACATGCCTTCACTGACACACCTTTAGTATATGAATTAGAAGTGAGGGTGAGGTAAGGTCAAAGTGAAGGCTTTCAGATAGCACCGTATGTCTTAAAGGATATTCAAAGAAATAGGGAATTTCAGTTTCTCAAAAGAAGTTGTACACTTCTTCTCACTCCAAAAGATAACAAATCTCTTTGAACATTATAAATAGTTTCCCTTCTGATTTGACTTTTCAAATACTGCTATTCTCAATTTTAAGCACACTTTAAAATTGTAGCTTTAACTCACTGCTACGAAACAGCAGAGGTACACATGTGAACCAAGCAGCAACAACTGATCTCATACCAAAAAAAATGTTCAGAATAAACATAATCTAAAGGAACTCAGGATCATCATGCAAGCATGAAAGCACTTTTTACCATATTATGTTTGAGCTAGTGAAGTTACAGCCTATTTCAGTATATTTCATATGCCCAGTTCCAGTAAGAAGTAAATTAAACCCCCTGGGGAAATGCATGTAGATTACAATTATGCAGATTAAGGAAAACAGTCTTTAAAAGTCTTATAGCATTAAATGCACCAACTTTGCACTGCATATACCTCTGTGCAAACATCATACTTTAGCTGTGCTATGTGCTTCAGCAAACTCATCTTTTCTTTGCAAAAAACTACCTGCACAGTCTTTTAAAACACAGAAGAAGTCATCATATATGGAACAGACTACCAAAACCCTGCTAGTTTAGTAACAGCTTCCATGCATTGCCTGCAGTTTGAGTGGTTGTGAAGGTACAATTGACAACAATAACTTGATTGCATAAGAACAGAAAGACAAACCTGAACCTGCTGAAAAGCTTTCAGTCTCTTCTTGAATCTAGAAGGTAAAACAAAATCACATCCTCGAGCTAGCAATGCCAACTCCTTTCTTAGATCAGGATCTTGTCGCAAAGAAATCTCCTTTATCCTCATGCTTTCGGATTTCATATAATGTCTCTGTGTGCCAGTCCAGGCACTGGAGTCCCAGTAAATAGCAGAGCTGTTGTATTATCACACAGTGCCGCTTAAAGCAGCAGCTGCGCCCGAGTTCTGTGATATTATAAGAGTCAGATCAACTTTGCCCGCTCCATACATTAAAGGGAACTTGGCTGGAATTGCAAAAACAGATTGAGAAGTCACTTTGGGGGCCTGCCCTTTCATCCAGGCATTCCAAAGTCTAAATGGGACAGTATGGAAAATGAAAACCGTGTTTGGAGGAGCATCTACAAAAGCAGCTTCCAATTTTAAAAAAGGCAAGCCTTACAGGAATGCAGAGAGGCCAGTCGTGGTTATTTTCTAGCTTCCTCCTCCTCCCATCCCCCTCAGCTTTCCCTTCTGTCACAAAACACTCACTGTCTAGCTTCAATGAAGTACCTCACCGAAGTATAAGGCTTATTACACAGCAATTAATTCCTTTTAAACTCTTTCATCCTTTAGTGGGAACCCTATTACACTGTGAAAATGAAGGCAATGACAGAAGAAGCTTCAGACAGGCTTTCAGAATGGCTCACATAATCAATAAATTTTTTTTACATCAATCTACATCTAAGTTACTGTATTATAAGAATCTAAAAATTTAAATGTTAAGATGGAAAAACATAGCAGAAATGAAGCTAATGTTACCACACTGAAATGCTGTTTTAAATCATGTTTTACAAAAAGGTTACATTAGAAATATAAATGAGGTCAAAAATTTGAAAAAAATTGACAGGGTCATTTTTTCTTAAACAGTTTTATAAACATTAACATCCATATACTAGACTGCATACCTGTCACATTTCACTAGCATTAAAGGTAGACTCCTCTACCACTCTATTTTCAGTGTATTGAATCTCAAATACATTTTATGGGGGTGGTGAGGCCAAGTTTTAGTATACATCAATATTCTTCATGGAAACAGAAATCTGATAAGCTTCTGTGAAAACTGAAGTGACCTTCAGTTCCTTCTCCTTTACAGTTTTAGGTACAATAACTTATAACTAGCGGAGTTTTCACATTTTAAATGGCTATACCTTGATCATAGCAATCTTTACGAAATGCTGCTATTTTGGTGGAATTTTTTTCAAATATCACCATTACAGTTATGAGTATGGCCAACTCCTACTATTCCAAGCTGTGAACACTGTTAGAACCTCCAAATTCTCTTAAGATAGAGGTGTTGGCTATTTACTATCTGTACCTTGCCATGCACAAGTTTAGTTACTAACAGCATAAAAGGAAAGACCTGGCCAATCCTACTCTGTTTCCATCCCTCCTACTTTAAATAAGGCCATTTTCCTGATTACACAAAGATGTTTTATACAGCCCAAAACAACTCTTCATCACTACATCAGAGATTTCTTTTAGTGGATGGCACTATTTTACTCTCATATAATCTTTAGCCCTATTTATCCATTCATAGCCATTCTATACACATTCTTACACTGTATTAAAACCTCACAGTAAATATCCTTGCTCAATTAAGAGAAGGAAACTGAAAAGGTATTAGTGAATCATATTTGTCTTAATTGGATCCTGTTTTAGTTTATCACACTCTGTTAGAAAGTAAATGATGACAAAACACCTGCTTTCTTGGTTTTAATTTAGTATCCAGTCCTGGCCCCGCCTCCTGCTTCTTTATTGCTACTTGTTATGAAGATATTTATTTCTTTCGGAAGTGGGAGAACAAGAAAGGAATTGACAAGGCAAGAGTCAGACATGTTGTGGTTGGCATGACCAGACTATCCAACTGCATTGAGCAAATCTGGCTGTCACTCACTGTCTTTTAAGAAGACTAAATCAACTAACCTGGGATAAACCTTGGCCACAGGGAAGTCAACAGAAAACTGGGCATGCAGTACACAACAGCAGCATGCCTGGAACTTGAGATGACGGACTGAGGTGTTAGAGTAGGAGAGGAATCCTACTCTGGCAAGAGATAACCGTTCCAGACCAAAATGTGGAAGGTCAGGAAGGTTGTATTGCAAGGCAGATTGTGTTTCAGGTTAGGCAGAACAGGCTTTACCTGAGGTAAGGAAAGGCATCTTCTCACCTAAATTGCTATTTTCATCCCTTTCAACCAGGTGATGCACTCTCATTTGCTGCTACATTCACAGTCTTATTTCATGTGGCTATATTGTCGTTAAGATGATGGACTGTCACATGGAGAGCTAACGTAAAAGAGGGAAACCCCAGTCTGGGACCTAAAAGGCCTGGAGCTCCTGAACTTGCTGAAGGAGCCTCAGTAACAAAGAAATGTTCTGAACTCCATTTTTGAAAGAGTTGTGTATTTCCCTCCTTTATTCAAATGGAACTCAGAATGCATCATAACTTAACCAGCAAACCAGCTTCACTGTTTTGAATATTCTGCATTGCTTTGTCATAATATTACTTCACTGCTCCAAGTCAATTCTGTTGTTAGTCTAATATGTTTTAGCACTATGGTTTCTAACCTTGTGGTCATTTCTATACCTGGATATTTGTTGTTCACAGGTTGCAATATATGAACAATCTCCATGCAATTGAGTACACTGGCAGCTACTAATCACATCCTTTTTACCATCTAAATGGAAAAGGAGTTTGTATTGCCACATTTAAGGAGACTGAGCACTTATAAAGCAATTTGGTCATGAATCCCCTAAGATCTGTTTTAACCTTTTCAGTCATGAATTAACCACAGGGGAAAGGGAAAGTCAGCTTTCATCCACATTGAACTGGAAGTGTTCAAGTATAGTGGTACTTTTATTCTAAATCGGAATTCTCTCCGGTGAAAGCTAAGGCAAAATCCTTTACTGGGTGAAGGTCTGGGTGCCAGCCATGAAGCTGTTCAAGTATCCTGGCAGCTTATTATTAGCTAGATAAACAAACAGAGGGGAAGATGCATGCTCAGAGCTTCCTTCCAAAGCTAAAGATACACACTATGAATGGACTGGACTCAAGGGACTGTGGCCAAAGAGTTTACCGCTTCAACAAAGATCTGAACATATACAAGAGTAACACAACACAAATAACACAATATTCTGGGTACTGTAGAGGAAATACAATCTTGAAGACTACTTTAAAAACCCCTTAAGTATTTGCCTAGCAAACCAGAATTTCTTGTCAGAAGCACATACCAACAGTATATTAAAGTCTTAAGAGATTAAGTGGAAGTGACTTCAAGTCTTTGGAAAAAGCATCCCAGCATTACAGGAAGCCCCCATGAAAATAATTTTCAGCCATTTAAAAACTTCAGTTGCTGGAGTTTAGTCTTCAACCCAGTAAAATGTGAACCAAGATGATAGAAAGCCTGTTTGGCTTTTGGAGGAAGTTTAAAAAAGGCTGAATAGCCAAGCCCAATGGCAACAGCATGGAATGCAATAGCATCCCTCAGCCTGTGATGGTGCAGAAATTAAGAGTGGCTCCTGGGTTAACTGTGGAAAGAAAATTGTTGTATCTCCAAATCAGCCAATGTCAAGGGCTGTTATGCAACTTGTGCAACCCTTTACTAAAGTAACTTAACAGTGAGGGGCATAACACAGCAGTTAATAGAGGTAAGGCAAGGTGGCACCTTTTCAATATAGAAAAAAAATGTAACAGCACGACTAACGTAGTATTAAAGATATATTCCAGAGGTTTAAAGTGGAAAGAAGGCACTAGTGAAAACAAATAGCTCAGAAAGATATACAAGAAGTCAATCAGCTAACAATGCTTGCTAAAACACAGCTACTACAAGGCAGGAAAAACAAAGGAGAAATTACATAAATATACTAGAAGACAAACAAAAGAAGCAATTCTTTGCCAGACTAAGAAAACAAGCAAACCCAAACCAAACAACCCTGAAATGCTGAGTTCTTTTTCCCTGCCTCACAAAACACTGTGACTAGACTATCACCATTATTTAATGTTATCAGGAATTATTTCTAAACCAGATAGTCCATACCTGGCCTTTGCTATACTGAAATATCCTGAAATCAATTTCTTGCTAGCAACTTCCCATTTGTAACTCCTGTGCATTAAAAGAGAACACAAGGACAATGCACTTGTGATCTGAACAGAGTAACAAAGTACTACTACCCATCCCTAACTCTCCTTTGGATGGGAGTCATCCCTTTTCAGCAGTACACTCACAAAACCCAAGGGAGCTAACACGTACAATGTGTACATAGCAAAAGGAATCAAGTTATTAGGCTCATATTCAACAACTAGTTATGGAAACTGCTTTAAAGTTATGGACAGTGTTGCTGGAGTGAGTATGATATACTGATGAACTGCTAGATGTTGACACTGTGCAGTTAAGAAATCTACCTTCACAAGAAGAAACTGATCCTTTGGCCTTGGAAAGGAGTTCATGTGCATCTGGGCCTAGATACATAATTTTTTTCTTGTAGGATGCAGCATCTCCCCATTGGAATGGGAAGTCTTGCATGTAAATGCCTTCTTGAATGATTACTTAAATTTTTCAATACTCTTGGATTAGGCAGAACAATGCCTGGCAGTTCTTTCCACAGCTGCTAAGAGAATCCAGAATTCTTCGGAGGCAAGACAGTGAGTAAGTACAAAGACAGCAGTTAGGTGCCAGATGTGTGGTCATGTTGGTAGGCCACGAAGGAGGGGCTGATCAGATTTTCTGCACATTACCAAAAGAAAGCCACGTATGAACACCACGGCATGGGCCATTATCAGAATACAACTAAGGTAAAATACATGTCAGCTTGCTATGGGATTACACAGCCTGGACTCCAAAGACACAGCAAGGGCCTTTTTCAGTTTGTTGACTACATCTGACAGACTAACTTCAGCAAGCATCAATACTTTAAATAATAAAACCAATGCCTGACAATAAAGGAATGGTTTATAAACCTTTAGAACAATTCTCATGTTCTCTGCCATCCTAAAAAAGTCACATCACATTTTATTTATTTGTGTACAGCATAAACTGAGTTTTAAGGGAAAAAGGTTGTCGGAATAGTTCTGCAGATGGAGGCTATTTACTATTCATGATCTTCAGATGACCCTATTCATCAGATCATGAAAACCAGGACCACCCAAATTGATGCTGATGAGGTAAGTATTAAAGAGAGAAAGATATAAGCAAAAAATTTAGTATGGATTACATAAATTAAAGTCATATTTCCTCTAATAAGATGCTGTGTTTTTACATTTTAGATGAACTGTGATGCTACAGAGACTATCCACAGATGAAGCTACAGTCCACATTATATGCACTTGTAACTTTACCAACATAAGGCTCTGAAAAGCAGAATTACGTTGAAATGAAGAATTAGTTCAGGCTGATTCAGAATGCCACAGATTTTCCTATAAGAGACAGCAGCTTTTACAACCAAGTCTAATGATATGCCTTATGGAACTATTCAGAGTCACACTGGCCATTTTGGATATTTACTCATTTCTAGATTGTTGTTATTTACATTGTGCCACTTAATACAGAAATTGACAGAGTAGTCTGGTCTTAAGAACATGAATGACATTTTGTAACTGTCCAGCAATTTATTTAAACATTGTATAAGCTGTTCAGTACTTCCATCTTTTGGACATTAACTGAATTTTCAATTAATCCTTTCAAAAACATCTTTTCCCAGAATAGAATGATTGGTGCATGAAAGTACAACTAATACTTTAAATCCAACATCAGAGGCTAACTTAACATGTAATTTAGTCCCTGAAATCACAAGACAATAATTTTGAGTCAGTGACAACTGCAGGACAGCTTCTTGCTTAAGATTTTGCTTGAGATTTCCCTTCCTGAAGATCTTGACAAAAAACCAACATATCGGGAAGCTTAAGACACAGACTTTGTCCTACAAGTCTATGTGTAAAATCACAAATTGCTAATTTACCAACCAAACCCAGGATTTCTGATAGAACTTCCATGAAGACTTACTCTTAATCTAATATTATTGTGTTGTTGTATCAGTCTGAAGTCATTGCTGATACAGGAAATGGAGGCAGCAGAAATTATACTGATTTCTACAGAACAAAATGGAAAGCTGTGCACTTCCAAAAATGCAAGCAGGGTACAGTGGCAAAGGACAAAGCAAATAAAGAAGGCAGAGAAAAAAGGTAGTCATTGGTAACCACGTGAACTTTGGCTTTCGGAGTAACGAACAGGGCAATCATCACACATGAAGAAAAAAGACCCAAGAAATTAGACATCTTACTGAGGCCAAACACCACAAATACACTGCCAGAACAAGAACAGTACTCCTGACTCTCCTCCAATCTCCATTACTCTAAGTCTTTATGTGACTTTTACGTATTTTTTCAAGCATTCTAGAAAAATCTTTCTAAAATACTAAGCTTAAATTTGTCACTTGATAAATAAGCAAGTAGAAAAAATTTTAGGTGGTGTTTTTAGTGTGTTAAAAGCAAGTAAGAAGAAAATTAGTGATCTTTTGTTTAAAATCTGATGTTACAACACGAGACTTACAGTATTTGCTGTAAATGACTATTCACAAAGATTTAGCAGGTGGAAGAATAATCTAGCTCATCATTTTCAATATTGCACAATTTCAAATAGTTTGCTTTATCTTTTGGTAAAGTATGCCACAAGGACTATTATTTCCAATACATCAGTATTGAACATACCTACTAGAAATGTTTACAAAATTTAGAAGATTGTTTATTGTTTATCAACACAAATCTAGCTTCTAAAGGAATAAAACTCATTAGAAACTGTTCTCCTGGTTCTGCTGAATCAAAAAAACCTGATCAAGTCAAGCAATTTGATAAGTTCTACAAGCCTTGTTTTGTCAAGAAGGTCAAACTGAACCTAATTCACACTGAGCACATCTTGCAAATATTTGGCAATGATTTCCTCAGCACCCACTTAATGTTTCCCCCCACATTTTCCCATGAAGACTTCATGTACATTTTCCTTTTAGACTTCCAGCTATCTCACTTAACCCAAAATCAGCCAAGGTTACTAGTAGGATCTGCATAGAACAAATATGCAAGGCTAGTTCCATATGAAATGAAACTAAACAGCATGCACAAGGTTAATGGGACACATATTCCAAGAGCTCATCATTCCTGCAAGTACCTGTGGTCAAGAAGCAGTATGTGGATGGCTCTACAGTTTCTAGCTATTTTTTACATGATTGCTATGCAAAAGGGGCACATCTAACATTAAGTACTGGAACACACTTTTTAAAACACCTCTTGGTCACTGTAGGTTTCAATGGACCCATTTTAAGTTGTAGCTGTTGTTCGCAGAATACAAATTAATTTTATCTACCAGACATTGGTACCACATGGTTAACTGGAAGACAAGAACACCACACTAAGAGCCCAACACAAAGGAGTTATTTACATATTATGCCACACTTAAAACACTAAATTTAGTAACCATGTGTTGCTGTGAAAAACAATAAGTATGCTCAATTAGTATCTTCTTGAATCAATGCAACGACTTAAATTCAATGAAAGCAAGGCAACTTTAAGAAAACTGTGTGTGCAAAACCTCTTAATTTGCCAAGTCTGGGTCATCTGATTTTACCACTCACATTTTGAAGATTTTTGTCATAACATGGCTTGCTGCAAAATCCTGTGCAGCCATTGACTAGGTCCAACAGTGGACAAACTAGTTTACTGGATGAGCTGCATTTATGATTCCGTACTAAAGTAAGCCCATACATACTTTTGGCCTCAAGTTTACTTCTTGCTGACAGAGTAAATGTAAGCCATATGAAGAGGTTCTCAAAAAATATAAAACTGGTTCTCAAGCATCACTGAATGCAAAAAAAAAAAGAAGGCTATCTCCTCTATATCAATACCTAATTTCCTCACAGACTGAATACCCATTAAAAAAATGCACTGTATAAGTGACTGATATAAAACTTACCTGTTTTGAGAGACAGGACAGAGAAGCAACTGGAAGTAATGAGCTGTAAGCTATGATTATAAAGCTTTGAACTTTTTTTGGTTTGCTTTTAAGCGTCAGTTACAAAGGAGTGACTGTGATTAATAAGTGTCATATTTCAAAACTGAATTAATTTTTAATTGTCCTGTGTCAGGATTCAGGTGAGCTTCAAACTTGAAGAACGCCATACAATTCTGATTTCCATTTCTCAGAACTAGAAATACCAAAAACTCTTAAGACTGGATGCATATAATCCAGTCTTAAGAGTTTCCAGTAGGATACAAGTGCAACTGCCACTTTGAAAGAGGACAAAAGTTCACTATTTACTTTAATAAAGCACAAAGTGTAAACAAAAATCAATGTAACTGCTAACAAAAGTATCATTTATATGCCAGGGTAACAAGATACAGTTAGAATAAGGAGCACTATCAAAACCCTTCAAGAGTGAATAACTTTCAGTTTCTCAATTATAAATAAAAAGAACAGTTAGTTCTCTCATCAGGATAATGGTGGTTCTATTCCAAGCTATTCAGTACAGCAAAGCTTAAGATTAATAACACAACATTCTACCAGTGCTGCTTATGCTGACTACTATTATGTCACCCCACTCAAAACTAATAATGATTTTATAGGAACACCTATAGGTACACTCTTCCAGACCTTAACACAAACTTTTGGCTGCCCTTCCTTTGTTGACACCATAGAAGGAGCTTTGAGATCACACTAATGCTAACATCTCTCATAGTACCCAGTTATCATTGTAAAAGTACATCAGTTTGATAGCAGGTTATTTACAGTCTCCCTTTAAGTCACGGGCTTGAGCTGAAAGCCAAGTCCACCATCCTCCCCACTTAGTGACAGGACATGGCACTACTAGCACTATCTTTGCACGATGCAGAGTGAGGGAGTGCCTGTGCTAGAGCACGCCGTCCGCACAGCGCAACCTGGCGTGCAGAGCAATGCGAACACAGCTCCCACAGCCCGGCTCTGGCGTTAACAGCGCTTCTGCCGTGAACCTGTACAAGGCAGCGATTCAGATGCAGGCATCTTACGAGGTGAGGGTACCAGCCCAGCTATCCACTGCCTCAAGCTCTCAGAAGTAATTTGTTTCAAAAAGCAGCTGTTAAGTGTTATTCAGACTGCAGTCAATGTTAGAAGGTTTCATTCTAGCGTGCCTTTAAACTAAAATGGATCACAGAAGTACCACTATGTTTAAATCAACTGATAATCAATAACTGATTACAAAAATTCAGCAAAAATGTTATTCATTATAAAAAAGCTAAGCAGCCATATATTACAGAAGTAAAACAATTAACAAGTTAGAGAAATAGGAGGAAAATTATCTTTAATTGCCACAGGATAACAAGCAGGAACAGTATGCTTATCAAATAAAGGCTATAGAGAAATTACTTCAAGTACCTTTATATAAAAGGTTGACCCTGCAGAGAAATAGAAAGTAACTTTGAAGTATTTCTGATTATATCAAATTCTCTCTGCACCATCACCCCACAAAATGCCCAAAGGGAATTCTGTGAATTGTTTCCCCAGATGCCTTGGACACCAGTTTGTTAGGATTAAACATCTTGCCTGTGGCACCTTTTAGGCCTTGAGGTCTGGCATGTTTGACAATGTGATGAACAGTGTACAATTGTGTATGCCCCATGTGTTTAGGATAATCTAGAGTCCCAGAAACACTGTTAAATCTATGTACAGTTGTGATAAGGGTTGGAAGAAATCTACAACAGCTATCCTTCTAGTTTGAAAGTTACAGCTCTAGACTTTCTTCAACAATACACTCAGAAAGTATTTGAGACTTGAATGCTGAAGTTTTTTTATGTCTCTGAATTTTTGTTATTTGAAGTATACAGTACATACAAATCACAGGCCTACTTGCAGAATACCAAGTGCTAGCAAGTACTTCACATCACATAACCAAAGTGAACAGAACTTTGCAAATACCATGTTTATACAATGGGTACAGTCAGATATCCACCTCACTGTGAATGACTCCATGCAAGTGGAGCAAAGTACCGCCCATAAACGAAAATAAACCCCAACAATCCCTAAACAAACACTTTTGTTTTCACTTGCATTAAAACACACTGAAAGATGAATTTTCATGGTAGAGTTCTGAATAGATTTTAAAATGTGCATTTGGATTAAGTCAACAGTTTACTCTTAATATGGCTTTAACTGACCTGTCCAGATGAAAAAATTCCATAAAGACCATGTAGGTTCTTTCATTATTGGAATAAGTACATTTGACTTGCTAATCAGGGGAGGGCTTCAACTATCTTGAAAGACAGCAAATTCTCCTCTGACAAGATACTAGTGTTTCAGCAAAATACATGGCAACTTCTGAATTTTTGAAAGAAGTATAACCCCCAGGCTTCAATTACAAGCTTATCTCTGGAAAAAAGAAAAGATCTCCTTGAATACAGTAGCTGACAGCTACAGTACTTTTAATGCTGTTCAATGGCTGCCATCAGCACACCAACTTATTTTTCTCATATGCTACTGTTTAAAGTATCAAAGATTACATATCTAATTAGATTCTAATTAAGAATGCTTCCTGTTCAGAAAAACAAGTTTTGCTAACAAGTACAGAAACCTGTAGCATGAAAATGTTGCTTTCCTACATATTAATATTTACTTCCTGGTAATTACTTAAGGAGGGTGATTTTCTGTTATCAGCTTTATTGTTTGGTATCCTTCAAAAAAGTTGCAGGAACATTTTAAGAAACAGGAAAAAGGCATACAGGAGCCCAAAATCAAATGCAGTGATTTAGCTCAGTGATACTGAAAATGTATCATGCCAAAGTAAGTTAACTGCTTGTATGCTGCCTTATGAGACTTCCAGTGCACAGTAAGAAAAAGTTCAATAAGATGCTTAAGTTGACTCATATAGTCCAAAAAGAAATAATTCTTCAGCAATTTATGGCCAAATGTAAAAGCCTTTTCCTAATAACACCCTCATGCACATAGAGCTACGCACATTAGCTTTTACCATTTTCTAGGACTGCTGTTTAGAATTTAAATGTGTATTAGCTTGTACTGTAGGTCCAGTATCTGAAACAATTTCTTCCACTTACAGAAACAAGAAGAGGGCCTCAAATTTACTTAAAGTTCATATGAGGTAGGTAAAACCTTTGTGACTTGATATGACAAACATAGGAAGATGCATAACAGCAGATGCATTAGTTTTGACACTGCATGAGGTAGTTTGTGGAAGAAAGTGGGGTACATTGTGCTTTCTAAGAGAAAATACACTGTCATGGCAGAACATGCAATTCTTAGTGGTATTTAAAAGCTGATGCCAGCTGCAAACACAATTCACAGAGATTAAGAAACTTTTGGATGAAGATTCAGATCACCTGAATAATAAAGCTATAAATAAATTTCTCATTGCTTGGAAATTCCCCCTCCCCAACCTACTAAAGCAACCAACAACCTCATCCCTCTAGGTTTTCTCTCAGAACTATACAAACAATTCCAGTTAAGTCAAGGATGTTACTCTTTATTAATCTCTTCTAGTTCTTTATGGGATTAACTTCAAGCAATCAACCAAGACACATGAAGAGAAATAACAGTACACAAGTTAGTGATCAAGTATAGCAAATAACAGTGGGTTTTAATGGAAACTCTTCATTTGCTTGCTTTTATCTGATACAAGAATAAACTGAGCATCTGCTGACTGACTTTCTGCATTTCACTAGAACAGGAAAGATAATACTGTGAACAACAACAAAAAAGTAAATCAATAGTCATGTCCTGCTGTCTGGCTGGTGATTATACATAAATACAAGTCCCTATTACTGTAAAGTCAATCTAGACAAACACTAGACTGGACATGTGGTGTTTTGGAGCTACGAAGCTGTCAAACTAGGTTTGAAAATTAGTATTTATGAAACCAAGAGGTCACTTCAGATTAAATCTTTATGTGCAAAAGAGTCATGTTGTTACTCCTGTGGGTTAAAAGGTAAGTCTACACACTCAATGCATATCAACAACAAACAGTAAATGATACTCTTAAACATCCCAGCTTTATCCTTCCTACCCTTACCCAAATGAGTAGGCTTCCCTGGGATACCAGGTTTGGTCACTGTAGTAAGTTAGATACCAAAGTATATAGAGCAACTGGGAGTTACAACCTCTTAAAATTTGCCAGTATTATTAAAATATATGAATTTATAGTCCTATAGTACAAACAGCATAATAATTCTTTGAAGTCCTTATGAATGTCATGAAGTTCAGTGAGGTCAAGTGGAAGGTCCTTCATCTGGGACAAGGAAATCCCAAGCCAAAAACAGGCTGAGTGGGGAATGGATTGAGAGGAGCCCTGAGGTGGAGGACTTGGGGATGTTGCTGGATGAAAAGCACAACATGACCCAGCAATGTGCACTTGCAGCTCAGAAAGCCAACTGTGTCCTGGGTTGCAGGACATCAAAATCAACCAGCCAGCAGGGCAAGGTTGGTGATTCTGCCCCTCTACTCTGCTCTGGTGAGACCCCAGCTGGAGTGCTGTGCCCAGCTCTGAGGTCATCAGCATAAGAACATGAATCTGCCAGAGCAAGTCCAGAGGAAGGTCACAAAGACCACAGGGTTGCAGTACCTTGACAAAGAAGAAAGGCTGAGAGAGTTGTGGTTGCTCCACCTGGAGAAGAGAAGGCTCTGGGGAGAACTTGCAGCAGCCTTCCATTACTTAAAGAGGACCAACAAGAGAGCTGGAGAGGGACTTTGTACAAGGGCATGTAGTGACAGGACAAAGAAAAATGGCTTGAAACTGAAAGGGTGGGTTTAGATAAAATATTAGGAAGAAATTATTCAAATTCTTTACTGTGAGGATGGTGAGACGCTGAAACAGGTTGCCCAGAGAAGCTGTGCATCTCCTATCCCTGGGAGTGTTCAAAGCCAGGCTGGATGGGGCTTTGTGCAACCTGGTCTAATGGAAGGTGTCCCTGTCCATAGCAGGGTGGTCGGAACTAGATGGTCTTGAAAGTCCTTTGCAGTCCAAAGCATCCTATAATTCTATGATTCTATGGTCGTTGATCATACATAAGCAACACCTAACTTTGTCAGTCACGACAACATTTTCTATCCAGTTTTGTTTTTACAACTTATGAAAAGAGCTAGAAACTAGACTGAACTGAATTGAAAGCTTAAAAAGAATATTTCAGGTTGGGGGCAGGGTTGTCATCCTTGCAGAGAGGGCATTGTCTGTTATAAATAAAGAGCTCATTAGGAAGGAAGTGCTGAGTGTACCATGCAGTACCAAAACAATTACTTTGTTAATATGCAGATTCAGTGAAGCCAGATTTGAGTCTTGTACTAACAACGGTGCCTGGTATCATTAGACAAAGGAACATTTGCAGTCAAGGCAGTATGTTATAAAAGGAACACAAACACAAGGACTTAAATTTATCCACAATTAGACGGCAAGGACCCAAGATAATCTTACAGAAGCTTAGGCCTCCTATCCACTAACACTAATGACACACAAACATTGGTATTTTATGTTCAGTGCTGCTGCTTCACTCCACTCCTGATATCTCCTCTGGGGAAACTATTTACTTACATAATTTGCCAATACGAGAAACAGAAAAGTCAGTTCCATTTGAACAAATAAATCTAATAAGAAACAAACTTACTTCTTTGGTCCCCGAGGATCGACGTGTTGCTCTAACATTAGAAACGTTCCTTGAGCTAGCTGGAGTCGCCAATGGAAGAGTAGTAGAAAGCTGAGGAGGACTGAAAGACATCAAAGGCAATCTAGTATCTCCTAATATGCACTGCTTGGAATTGGAATTTTTACTGGTGAAACTCTCATTTTTACTGTTTCCTGAATCTGTGTTACCAAACTCTGTTTTCTCCTTATTCTTGATTCTTCTCAAGCAGTCCTTTAGTATTAGCTGAGTTGCAGGCTGACTCAACCAGCACAAAAAGAGTTCATCCACCTTCATTTTCACTGCAGGTTGCAGAACTTTTCCAGGTGACATTTTCTGCCAGTTTCCCTGTTTTGTAGGTTCAAACTCAAAGTAAATATTTGACAATCATATAAATATTCCACTCGACTTTCAGTGTTTCACAAGCATTACTCAATAAAGTGTTGATATTTATTCCCTCAAGATACCAACAGAAGTTGGGAGTTGTATTTTAACATGTGACTTCAACAACATTTTATAAGTGTAGGACATAAGTCAGTCAGAGTCAATTCCAATAATCTTTTAAATAACGGATAACTTCTTTTAAAAGCATACTGTGTAAATGGCAGAGACTGGAGAACAAGAAACTGCACTTGGGCTTTCTAAAAGAGATAGCTAACAAATACTACAAATATCCTCTAAGAATATCTGTTTAAAACACATGTATTATGAAAAATAACACTTGAAAATACTTATAATCGAACCTACTAAGAACTAAATATCTGAGCAGTTTATGCTAAGCCCTGGTGATAGAACAAATAAGATTTAATAAGCAAGTCTTTCAGTCAAGAGACTTAGAACCAAGACTGAAGGCTCAATTTTCATTCTGAGGTTGCAATATGGATTTAAAATGTTGCATCCCTCCATGTGAGCAATTCCCAAAGCCCTGTCATTTAACATTTAAGAAACCTCTTATTTGACATTCAGTTTTGCGGTTTTTCAAAACCAGTGTAAAATCCAATGTAACTCAAGAATTGCAACAGCATGATTTCAGGTTCAGTTAGTGACCTGAAACAAACCAGTTTTTTTGGGTTTTTTTTTTTTTTTTTTTGTGTTAGAGAGACAGAGGACTGGAATGGAACACTGAGAACAAAATCAAAGTTACTATAAAGATTGTCAGCATCCAAATACTTAATGATTTGGTACAGTTCAAATAAAATCCAAGCTTCCTCATGTTTGTGTTTTGTCAAAAGCCCTTCACAGAATTTGATCTATATGCATAAAGCATATGATAAAAGACATATGACTGATGACCTTAGGCGTCTCTTCCAACCTAAATGATTCCATATACAAATACTTGTTGAGGAGAACAAGCCTTAAAACAAGCAGTTCAATTTGGAAACGAATGACACCTAGCAAACGAACATCCCACTAAAACCTAAAGCTCATCCTCGTCCCACGGCAGAACTAGAAGCCTTTTAACACTGCACCACGTAAACTTTCCAAACCGCTATAACTTCGCAGTTTAGTCATTCCGTTTCTGAAAATGAAGGTCTCCTCGTTTCTCTACTTTTTTAAGCTCAACACCTTCACGGCGCTGGCGGCTGCGCTCAGCCATCCTCCAGCGCCATTCGCCTGGAAAGAAACGGTCCTGGGAAAGGGCCAGCCCGGCGCCGCCCCGGGCACGGGGAGCCGGCGCTGCAGCCACACACTCGCTCCCCTCGGGCGAGCCCCGCACCTCGCTCCGCAGCAGCAGCACCTCAGGACCGACGTGACTCCCCGTCCCGAGACAGACACACTCACCGACCCTATCCTGCCCCGTTCCGCCTCCGCCACCGCCCCTTCCCGCCGCCACCGCCTTCAAATGCGCGCCTCCTTCCGGCCCGGCCCGGCCCGCCCGCCGCCATCTCGCGAGAGCGCGGCCCTTCCGCCCCGCGGGACGCGGCCGCCAGTCGCCATGGCNAAGACCTCGACAGCTTGAAGAGAGGGTCAGAGAAGAACTGTCTGGAATTCAACAAAGGCAAATGCAGGGCCCTGCACCTGGGGAGGAATAACCCTGGGCACCAGCACAGGCTGGGGCTGACCTGCTGGGGAGCAGCTCTGCGGGGAAGGACCTGGGGGTCCTGGGGGACAAGGAGCTGCCCCTGAGCCAGCAGGGTGTCCTTGGGGCCAAGGCCAGTGGTGTCTGGGGATGCACAACGAAGAGCACTGCCAGCAGGTCGAGGGAGGTGATCCTGACCTTCTACTCAGCCCTGGCGAGGTCCTGTCTGGAGTGTCCAGTTCTGGGCTCCCCAGCCCAAGAGACGTGAAGCTCCTGGAGAGGGCCCAGCAGAGGGTGACAAAGAGGATAAGGTGACTGGAGTATCTCTCTTAAGAGGAAAGGCAGAGGGAGCTGAGTCTGTTCAGCCTCGAGAAGACATGACTAGGAGGGGACCTTATTAATGTCTATAAATATCCAAAGGGGGGTGCTGAGGGGATGGGTCTAGACACTTCTCGGTGGTGCCAACCACTAGGACATGAGGCAAGGGCCAGAAACTGATGCACAGGAAGCTGCACCTGAATATGAGGAAGAATATCTTTACTGTGCAGGTGACCACACACACTGGAACAGATTGTCCAGATTGCTCAGAGAGGTTGTAGAGTCTCCCTCATTGGAGATATACAAGAAGCATCTGGATGCACTCCTGTGCCATGTGCTCTAGGATGACCCTGCCTAAGCAGAGAGGTTGGATAGATGACCCACTGTAATCCCTTCTACATAATTTACCCATTCGGTGGTTCTGTGAAAGTGAGCCGGTTCCATCTACTGAATGCTGTTAAAAGGAGAACACTAAATGCTCTTTCTACACAATGGCTACAGTTACCACTAGTGTTACGGGATTGCAAATGATAGGATGAAGGAGGAGGTGGAGGCAGTAACAAATAGAAGGACAATCACCTTACTAAGAGCACGAAGTGTGCCAATCTCTTTGCAACATTTTTTTGTACTGGAAAACATACACTGGGATTTTGTGGTTGTCAGCTTTCAGGGGCACCCCTTTGAGGCTCCCTGGGTGCACTTATCAGTGGTGTTTAGGTGGTTGACCATTGGCCCATATAGTTTTTTTCTTTATTTTTTACATCAGCAACTCATTGGTATTTTTACATCATATTCCCTAGTTCCACTGCACTGATTTTTCTTCATGTGACTACACTTCACTTTTGTTAATCCATTTTACATTCTGCCACTTCCTTTACTAGCAGAGACTCTCCAGATTTATGACAGGTTATTATTACAAATTGTTGGAACGTTAATGCTGTGGAAATGGGGCTGTACCAAAGATGATACAGTGGTTTGAAGGGAAGGCTTGAAAATGCAGGCAAGAGTAAAATAGAGTAAGTGAAGGAATGGGCTTGCTTTCTCATTTTTGGAAGCTTGTAGAGAGGACAGGGAGATAAGAAAGGGCTGAGGAGAAGCAAAAGCCGAGATGCTGTGAGAGAAATCTGGTACAGTCCAACACAATTACGTTTAGGTAATACCAGAATGATATTTTGATAATAAAAGTCATCTGGCAAAACCCAGTATTACTCTTCTAAGTATATCAGAAGGCTTTAGCTTCCAGCTGTAGACACTGAAATATATTTTCACAAGTTTTAAAATGAAATTCTGCACTTAAGAAGACATTGAAAGTTCTTGAGGGAGTCTCCACTTTTTGCAGTAGGGGTAGTATTCTGTTTCCTGCCCATTGGTTGATGAAGTTAGAAAATATGTTTTTGGAAAGCCAAAGTGGACAAAATAGCATTTTTTAAACTAGAGTAAAACATTCAACATAATACAGTGGAAGCAGATGTCAAAGTATGGATAAATCTGTAAATATTATGGAAGTAGCTTTTAAGTAGGGGAAAAGAAATTTTAAACTTTGTTATGGATAGCAGTAAGATTTTTGGTGGAGAACTGAAGGGCTGAATTAAGAAGACTGATAGCAGAGCAAGAGACATGGAACAAAGAGGACTTTTAAAACATTTTGAATGCCTTTGAAGCATTCCTTAGTGATGGTGTAGCCATCTGTTGATTGACATGTTGAAGACAGGTGGCAAGAAGAGGATCAGAGACCGACTTGACAGAGTTGTAGAGTTGGATATCATCTGCAAAGAGATGATGCCCTTTGTTGAAACTGGCAATGAGATCTCCCAGAGGAACATGAGAAATAAGAAAAAAAGAAATGAAAAAAAACCTCTGAGAGATGCACACAGTCCTAGTGTTCTCTCATGAATGCTAGTGTAGATTCAAAGCAATTCTAACTCTGACTTCATTAGACTGTGTCATGGATAACATCGGTATGAGAGAGGAATCAATTCCATGTGCCTTCTGTTAACTGGAAAACATTTTGGGCATCCTCACCAGATTGTACCAGTACTGGCAATTGAGACAGATGTTTTGAACTTGTGTCTGGATGAATCAGGTCTACTCAGCAGTGTATCTACTGGTAGGGGTGTGTGTTTGTAGAGATGCAAGGCTCAAACTTGTCCAAAAGTGGAGAAATACCTAAACTGAACCTCTTTGTTCAGATCTTCCACCGATAATTGAAACTTGAAATCCTTTTTCGCTGCTATTTCCTTGTTCTTGCTTGACATGCTGAGTACAGAAGCTGAACCTTTTTTATGTTGTGTTCAATGTATAGAAAACAAAAATCTGTTCTAGTGTCTTACCATTTTTATGAAATGTATCTATCTGGTTTAAGGATGGTCTCCTTTAAAAATCCACTGAATAATTATTAAATGTTAAAGTACCGAGCATGCAATATCCAACTGATACCTGAAAGTTAAGTGATGGGGTCACACTTAGCATTGCTGTAAAAAACACAGACACTTGTTTAATAAATGCAAGAGAGTGGTGCATTGATATAATTCAAGCCAATTAATAACAGGAGTGCTTGGGCCTAACAACCCAGTGTGGTGGAGTTAATACACCATGCTGGTGTACCTGTGTAGCACAGTACCTGCCTCCATACTGTGCTTGGAGGTATTAACCCTAGTGCAGAAACTGAAGAGCCACATCAGCTCTTGTTGGCTCTGTTGCCTACAGCTCCTTTCTGACCTTGCTTCACTAGTCTTGACTTAGCAAGTGTGATGTTAACAGTACTGCCAATGTATGTTCCTGGCTAAATATCAAAGTCTTCCTTTTCCTTTGTTATTGTGTACAGTGCCACAGGGCAGTGGTGTTCGTAAGGAATAGTTCCATTCCTAATCAGCATTTTGTAGTGAGAGCTGGGCTTTTTCCCTGATAACCTTGGGTCTGTACAACTTAGACATACAGGTAATAAAGAGGTGTCTCCAATCTCTCTGTACTAAAGCAACATTTCTAAGACCTGATAAATGTTATCCAGAGGTAGACATCTAACCTAGATGAGCTGTAACATGACTTAAAAGTGTTCCTCTCCACTACTTAATTAGAATCACAATTAGTATTTGAGGTATATATAACCACATTCTAGAAGTCTAAAGTTAGGATAAATGTTTTTGGAGTATTATATTTACTTGCTTGCACAGGGCTGTGTCAGATGTACTCTCATCCAGTCTCAAAAGTAGAGTCATCATCCTTAAACAGAGTGGCAGGTTGAGGTGGAGCACGTGCCTGAGATCAAAATACAGTTCGCTGCAGGATCTTTCTGAGTTCTTATTCTTGAGCTTTTCATATGCCTTTGTGCTGGTTTTATCTGGGGTAGGGTTAACTTTCTCCACAGGGGCTGGTATGGGGCTTGCTTTGGATTTGTGTTGAACATAACGTTGGTAATGGAGAAATGTTTTTGTCATTGCTGAGCAGGGCTTACACAGAGCCAAGGCCTTTTCTGCTTTCCTACTGCCATGCTGACGAGCAGACAATGGCTGCATGGGAGACTGTGAGCCAGGACAGCTGACCCCAACAGACCAAAGGGATATTCCAGACTATATGACATCATGATTAGTATATAAAGTGGGGGAAGAAGGAGGAAGAGTGGGATGTTTGGTGGGATGATTCTTGTCTTCTCAAGTCACTGTTCTGTATGATGGAGCCCTGCTCTCCTGGAGATGACTGAATACCTACCTGCCCATGGAAGCAGTGAATTAATTTCATTGTTTTGTTTTGCTTGTGTGCATAGCTTTTGCCTTTCCTCTTAAAACTGCGTTTATCTCAACCCATGAGTTTTCTCACTTTTACCTTTCCAATTCTCTCCCTGATCATGCTTGTGGGGGAGTGAGTGAGCAGCTGTGTGGTATTTGGTTGATGGCTGGGGCTAAACCATGATAGCTTGTCACTCAGGGAAGAGAACTACAGTACCTCTTTTCAATGCTTCTTTAAGGACAATATTGCATTTTGATTAGGCTTTTGCTGACATATTTCAGAACTTTGAAATTTAAGCATGTGAAGTCCAGTTCTAACCTAAAGTAACTGTGTCCCGATTTCCTGATGTGCTAACTTAGTAGAAAGCAGGTGTGCTGAATGCCTCTGACAAACTGGTCACTTTTATTTAAGTTGTTATTGAAAATTTTGGCCAGATGGGTTGATTGAGGTTGTGCTGCCAAGGTGATGTTCCTTGTAAATCTGCTTATGGTTTGCAGTAAGAGAGACTTCAGGGGAGTGTAAATGTTACTTTCCATTAAGTGAAGGATAAAGTCTAACATACTGTCACTCAGGATCCTAGTCCTGGTACTAATCTAGGGGGGAGTGAAGAGGGTTTTGCATGCCTTGTGCTGCATCATTTAAAATTAAGATAAATATTAAGAAAATGGTAGTAACTGGTAATGATTGAACTATGTATCCATACCAGCTAACCATGCCACTCCATCCTTTCTTGCAGCAGCTTACCAAAACCAGAACTGGGATGGTGAATTATAGGTCATATGGCCTCCACAAGTAGCATCATAAGCAGGCAAAAATATGTCAGCAATGCTGACTTGGTGCACGTGTTTGGTAGCCAGCAATGCTCTCTGAAGAGTCTAATATTGAGACGTGAGGCTTGAATTTTCTCTGTCTCCTACCACCTTGAGGTAGAATACTGCAGTAATATAGGATCTGGTTAATAGCTTGCTGGTGCACAACTCCTTGAGAGCAAATAAGAGATATAATTACAAATTCTTTAGTAACCTGCCAGCTTGCATTGTGAGTAGAGGTATTTAAACATTCTGTACTTGTAGACACATTTTGTTTCCTCCTTATCACATGCACCATGTAGTTAGAATCAGGCCTTGTCACTGGCTCTCTCCTTACCTGAGCAGTTGGTTTAATGTAGGAATATTTACATCTCTGCAAGAAAAAATAAAAGAGTATAAAATGTAGATACTCTAAGAGCAGGTGCACTACAAGCCAAAGAAGAAAATTGATTCAGCAGTTGTTTGCCATCGTGTTTTTAGATTAACTCCTACTGCATATCACTGCAGGGCTCTAGCAATGAGCAGTTCTTTTACATTTTACTGAATTACTGTTGGTGTGTTGGTTTTTTTCCACAGGGAACTTGGACTGAGCGATGTTTACAGCAGTCCAGATGTGAAGGCTGGTTCCGCATTAAGTCACCCTGATCTTCTAATCCCAGGTTCACATACTTCTAGTGCTGTATTTTATCCAATGGTTTTATCTAGCATTGTATCCAGGTCACATGGAGTTTATGGAAAACTGCTTGAAATGCAGTCTCTGGGGTGGTGTTTAACAAGGTGTGCATGAGGATGTTTATGGGGTGTGAGAATGGGAGTCCATTCATTCTCCACGTTGAGTGTTACTGAGCCCAGTTCTCTTCTAACCTTGTCCTGGTGCAATCATTAAAGGGGAGAGAAGACTCTGAGCTCTCGTATCCAGCAGCCTGTAATGTCTGCCAGCTACTTGTCTGCTACCATGCCCAGGTGCTTGGCTCTTGCATCTCCATCACCTGGCTAGGACCCAGTCTGAAGAACTGAGACCTAAACTTGTTTTATGATACAATCTACTTTTCTTTGTTTCATCAGAGCAGTCTTCATCAGATTATCAGTGGGGCAGTGTAAAACAGCACCTCTACTCTTTTTCTACTTTGGCAGTTCTAAATAAATGTAAATCCTGTAATGGACAAGTATATTTTTATTACTTGGTACCCACAATTGTTTTTATTATACCATGTATATTTCTAGGGCAGGGTCTTTTGAATATCCATGTACATAAATACACGCAATAAATAGAAAATGCAGTAAATCACAGAATTCTGCCAGCTACCACTGCTCTAATTAGCTCACGGAACTAAAAATAATTAATATGGTTAGTTGTTGGATTACAATACAATGAGAAGTACACACCTAATAAATCACATTGTTTTTATTATTATTTGCTAAGTATCTGGCTGCTTGAGTAATATTTTACAACTTTGGCTAAATTCACCTTGTGCTCTTCAAAGTCAGTAGCAAGATTTCCAGTTTTCATAATGCTATGAGATCAGACACCTATGCTCTGGGGGGTTTAATTCACTGCTGCATTACTCCATTTACAAGATATGATCTGCGATTTGACCGCTGTTTTCATTCAGCAAAACGAAAAGATTAACTATTTCTAAATTTATGAGCTAATTAGTACACTAATACAAACCACATTTATAATTTTCCTGAGTTTGCTTAATCCTTCTTCATTATGAAAGTCAGTTCAGATGTCTGTAAAAGTTTACAGGAAAAAAAAAAAGAAAAGTATTTGTTTTCATTTTCATTAGGGAAAAGTGAAAATTCCAAAAGATTCTGGGCAGACAGAGCCACATTCTTTTGCTCTCATTAAAGTCCTTTTAGTTACAGTAGTTTGAGGAGGAAAACACTGTGCAGCTCTAGGCATATGTCTGCAAGGTTGCCAACACCAATAATTTTATCACAAGTTTAATAAGATTTAGTGTTTTTCTTATAAAGCTCCAGAGTCCCATGATTATGAAATAATGTTATCTTCCATTAAACGTGCATGTTAAAAGGAGTCCTTGTAGTTACAAAGAAAGTATTGGAAATACAAAATTATTGGTTTAAAAAAATGGGTTCCAGATTAATTTCTTTAAAATCAAGGTTTTAGAGGCAATCTCAGATTTTGAAAAGTGTTTATTAATCAAAATATTGTGTCAGTAGTGACACTAATTCCAGCAGTATTGCTCTTCAAGTATTTCTGTATAGAATCTGGTGTTACTTTCTTGATATTCTTCTCCTACTCTAGAAACTTCACTTAAGACACAGAAACCCTACACGTTTTTCTGATTTAAGTGCATCAGAATGCTGAGATGTAGGGTTAAGAGTTGGCTACATATTTTATATATTGGAGCCAGACAGCAATTCAGACTAATAATGTGCATGTCTACCATTTCCTGAAAATTTGCTGGTACATGACCCTTTATATGCATATATGAGACCCTACAACAAACTCTTTTATGTGGTGCCAAAAAATGGCATTAGCTTCAGTTGCTTTATTAAATTGCTACCCAAGCTGGCGTACATTCAGAACGTATCTGCAGCTCACGCATGCTGTGCCAGCTAACATGGGAACCTCTGCTCCTCTCCATGCTCACTGGGGTTAGCACACAGATGAAGAACAAAAGCCTCTTGAACGCTGGGCCAGAGTACTTTGCACACTGTCACAACCATGTTTGTCCTTTGGTCTGAAAGGAGCACTGGAGAGGCACTAACGATGCTACCTTGAGGTGCTTTGCTCCCCCAGTCCTCAGTGAGGCAGCATATCCAGCAGACAGGGAGTCTGGCTTTTAAGAAGCATTTATCAAATAGGCTGCAGCTGTGATGAACGATACTGTTCCCAACAAAATATTCTGTCCCAGAGACAAGGTTAGAGAAATAGTCTCTGTAATTAACATTTACCTTTTAATACTACCAGCTGAAAAAAGAAGTGAATGTGACAGCAGTCAGCAACTGCCAAGGTATAGATCCAATATGGGACTATTATGGAAATGAGAAAAGCGCACACTGGAAGAAGACAAAGCTTGCATAATGTTCCATGTGATCCTGGGCGAAATAATTGCAGCTAAAGAATGTAATTTGAATTTATTAAGAGTATTCACAGTGGCTAAATTTATCTGGGTGATGCAGACTCCTCTGGGCTGGAGCTGGTTTCCTGATCTGAACTGCCCTCCAGAAGAGCCTGTTGGTATCCCTTCGTTGTGAAGGTTCCCCCATGGGGCTTAGTGGCCACAGGCTAATATGGCCTTTGGGAATAGTCCCCATGGTAACATGAAACCAGCTTGTATTAGTATTTCAATGCTGCTGCTTCCTGACTTTTAAGCGCTTCCTCACATAGCTTGACTGTCCTGACTCGGTACTTAACCCTTCTACAAGGACTGGTACTAAGAACTCTTCTGGAAGGAGCACGATTGGAATGCAACTTTTCAACAAAATTAAAATATTTTTCTAATTTTCCTTTTTACTGTGTAGTAAAAATTGCTGTCACGTGTCTTACACTCCTAATATTCCCACAGACGTGTTCACAAATGACATTCCAAATAACTCTCAGCAGAAGTAAACTCATGCAGCAAATGTCCGTGAAATGACTTTGAAATGCAGATAATAGATTAGTCAGAACTATGCACTTGTTTTCCATCCTGTTCAGGACAGAGGACAAGCTTCTACTTGAATTACTTTAAAATCACATGCTTAAATCCTCTTCTATGACATCTTAAATTAATTTTTGTGTTTCTGATTATATAACACACTCCAAACTTTGTGTATCTATTTGGTATCTATTCACTTTAACGTATAAAATAGTGCATTTTATTTATTTATATTCCTGCAAGTCTTGAAGATGTAAGGGACCTGGGAAGAGTAGTTGGGATCTTATTTTCTTGTTCATCAGTGTACTGGTTAGTGGCTTCCATTGCAGAACCACCCTTATGCCATATGGTGGTACAATGTTTAGTTCCTAAATTGCTCTTATGGGAAAGGTTGAAAAAATGTAATTTTTTTTTTAATGTGGAGCTTGACTGAAATGAATGTATTTGTGTGTCTTCTTAGGTTCAGCTCTTCTCTCCACAGCTGCTGATGGGTCACGGGTTCTTGCTAGCATTCACCATTTTCTGCCAATATCTCTTAATTTAAGAGTTCAACATTAAGAGCTTTAACTTGTAAATATTTCTAAAAAAGCCATTTTCCTTGATAGTCTGAGCATTTATCCTGCTCCTGAGAGTGCTTCTGTGCATACTTTTCCTACTTGCCTCACACCCCATCTTTACCCTGTGGCTGTGAAACTGCACAAGCTGATAAGGCAAACTCTACCCGTAGGTTACTTAGAGAACACAAATTCCCTGTGAGCATGCCCAGCATCATGCAGATCTCTGTGTTTCTCCAGGGGAAGATCAAGTCTGAGCACTGCTTGCTTGTGGTGTGGAGGAAGGGAAATTGATGAAAAATGTTCTTCCCCAGTTCTGAAAGTGTGTCTGCCAGCTATGGGGAAGTTTCTCTGAACAGGAGTTCCCCTCATCCTGCTGTCCTGGATAATGCCTGTGCACCAGGTCTGTGTGTGTGAGGTGAGACCAGAAACATGGAGGAGGCACAAACTCTAGTACAGTCAGTAAGGGCAGCCTAGGACTTTTTTTAACACAGTGCCTTAACATTTATGTTGCTGCATTGCATTTTTAATTGTTAGTGGTGCCTACAGTTAGACATTCATTGTGGCTTAAATACTCCAAATAATTAGAAAATAAATAACTGGCATGCAATATTTGAAAATTAAACAGCGTAATTCTGTGCACCTCTGGAAGGGAGGAAAGTAACCATTGATGGAATTTTTAAACCAAACTAAATTTATGCAGTATCATTATACTCTTGTTTTCCTGGAGACATCTTGTCCAAGCCCAAATGTCCAGGTAAGTTTCATCAATAGTGTGGTGCCAACCTGGCGTTGTTCAAATCAATTGTTTTGGGGTTGAACTTCACAAGTAGCAAGAGGATTTTCCAAAACTGAATGGAAGTCCTTTGGAAATAATGAGATACCTGATGACATTATTTGACAAAACGTTCAGGGATGGAAACGAAACATTGCAGTGGTTTAATATATTAAACAACTTGAAGTGATTACAAGGGCTGTGTTTCTTTCTCAAAAAGCATTTAAGACATATTAAAAGGCTTCAGTAACCCACCATTGAACATCGCAGGTACATACTGAGAACACGTCTGTTTTCCCCCCAGTTTTGTACTCGTTCATCTGAGCAGTCTGACAACGATGCCTGCATTTTCCTCCAAAGGTGGCTGCTTTTCAAATGTTCTAACCTACATAAATTCTTAATGTTTTACTATACTTTTTGTGGTGGAGATGTTATTGGTTAGATAATAAGAAAAAACCCCAGTTCTACCATGTAATGTGCATTTTTTGCACCTTATGAGAATATTGAATAGACTTCATTATTTTTTTCAATACAAGTCTGAATTCTACCATTTGATTACCTGAACCAAAAGCATTTCAATTTGCCATCCATCACCCTGACCAGTGTAAAATGCTGAATATTCAGATTAAATTGGAACTTTTTTTCTATGAATAAGGAATTTGATTCAATTCTATAATATACAGTGTCTCTGGGGAGAGGAAATTGAGCTGAAGGTCGCTGAAGGCAAGTGAGAAAATTGTATTATCCAAATACAAAATTCTTTTTCTTATCATCAAAACGTGAAATACAGCCATGGGGAATAAGGGGGTCAAGAGAGAATTCAATTAGAGATGAAAATGGAAAAGGTGCATTTTTCAACTTACCTTTCATTTTTCCAAACAAGTGGCAGCAGTGAGCTGTATAGGGACAATGAAATATTTGTCAAGCAGTTTAAACTTTTTTTTTTTTTAAGTATAAATCGGAAAACATTCTCAATCAGTTATAAAGAGATAGTAAAAGTCCATATGGACGTGGAATGGCCAATTCTTCACAGCCTTAACCATTGCAATTTTAGCATGTTCATCAATGGTGGGGAGAGGTAATGAATTATGACAATTTGTATGGATAAAATTGTCTTGTTTAGAAAGACTTCTCAAATGTTTGTAATCAGTTTCCTCTCTAAGACAGTTTGTGATAACAATTTCTGCCTTATTCCCTTCTTAACTCCTAATTTTAAATGGTAAATATTCAAAATCATTGTAAAAGCATGATGGTGTTACGTCATAAAGATGCTTGATTTACTCTTTATTTTGAAGTTTCTCTTTATTTGTTTTAGTGTAGATACCAAGCACTTATGACATAAGCCAGACCTTCCCCAGTGTGGGCACCTGTGAAACACTAACAATTACACATGCAGGCAGTGATTTAGCCAAGAGCTGCTGCACTTGCTCAGTTCTTGGCTGCACAACTGGTATGGCTGCACTGTGTCTGCAGGGTAGGAGGTCCTGATAAAGGCCTTTGAGCTAATGTGGAGGATAATGGTAGAGGAAAGGAGATTTCCAGTGAGATCCTGGAATGCTAATTTAGCAACTTTATAAGCTCACTCTGTAATTATAAAATCATCTTGAGATATCTCAGGAGTTCTTATTCTGTGTCCGTACTTGTTAGTTTAGTTTGCAGTCATTTCCTAAATATTTATTCTTTCCGAGAAAAAGTCACTATGATATTTACAGAAACCTTTCTGTATTTGGTAAGTGATAATTTTTATTAATTTATCATTACATATCCATTTATGGTCTTTCTAGTTAGAATAGATGGTGTCATATATAAGCAAACATTCAAATATATTTTAATTCTTAGGAGCCTTTCATTCATATTGCAAGTACCAGTTCTGAGTTTGGGTTTTCTCCTGTGTTGACTAAAATTTAGTGAAGTTTTTCTCATATTCTATAAAAATTAATTTGAAAGTGTTGTTACTCTTGAAGACAAATGCAGCTATCTCTGAGATATAACCTGGGAAGAAAATCTTCAAACTCAGTTTAATAATTAAAATCTGATAATTGCCTTTTTGATGTATTATTATATTATGTATAATTATTAAGTTGTGAGTTCCCCATCTCTGGAAGTGTTCAAGTCCAGGCTGGATGGAAGTCTGAGTAACCTGGTCTAGTAAAGGGTGTCCTTGCCCATGGCAGGGGGATTGGAACTAGATGGTCTTTCAGGTCCCTTTCAACCCAAGCCATTCTATGATTCTATGATTAAAAGCATGTTATATTGACTATGAAGCTATTCTACTTTTCAACAAAATAGTCTCCTTTTCAAAAACAGAACTTAGCAGTCTCAGCCCTGGTTCTTTAGTGGTGCAAGGATTGTACGTGCAGATGCGAAATGAAGCCTTTTGCCTCTTTGTGAGCACACGCAGTTGGTATTGTTTGGAAGTGGAAATGATGCAGTACCCACCACATCTCTGAACATGACAGAGTTCAGAGAGATGAATTGTTTTCTCCCAAATTCAAAGGTCTTTAAAACAAATGTCCATTCTCTGAACATTCTCTAAATTATCCTTTTCTTGTTCCATGGGACAGAAATTTCAGTCTTTGGGGGTTTTTTTAATGTAAACCAAAGTTATTTTTCAATTTTTTTGCCCTGTTTCATCTAAAATATATTGGGCTATGTTATAGACACAGAAATGAGCTGAAGTGAGAATACATTTTCTGTACATTTTTAAAAGATTTTGTTATGAGCTTGTCTGCATTTTAAAGTGCCAGAACGCCTCTATAAGCCTAGTGCCTAATAGATTCACTGGCTTTCAATGGAAGTGAAAGGGCTCTTCTGTTCAGATTGGTTTGCAAGATTGGGGTCTTTGTAAAATAAAATGCCTACTAGATGGATCAGGACTGTCTGCATGTTACTTATATAATGCGGTATGAATAATTTTTTTTAAAGTGAAAAAGAGTTTTATATTTTATATCTAATGAAATAAGGCTTACTCTAATTTTCATTTCAGCCTGTCACAGGAACAAGAATTTCATCTACAGTTGCTGAATTTTTCAAAGTGAAGGAAAAAGGACATTACATAGGTAAGATTATTCAGTCTGGTTCTGTTTGAATCTACTGAACTTCCTTCTATTTGACAAAATGTAAAATTAATGTTTTTGGAATCTGGGGACTTCGATAACCTAAGAAAATTAAAAAATAAAGGGAGTTTTACTGAATTAAAATAGGTTGTTAGAAGAAAATCCGCCTCTGGTAAAGGGAAGGGAAGAAAAATGATAAAGAGAAATCACAGTGACAGAAACCTCAAACATTATGGAAACAAGTAGGTCAAAAGAGTTGTTCAAAACAATATACCTTTGGAGTATATATTATCAAAAGCACCACTAATTCTTTAGGCAGAAAGACACCTGAGATCAAACAAATGGTAATTTGTAGCTAACCGTTAAACAGCTACTTGGGTGATGGGAACAAAAGAATATATATAGTGCAGAAAATTAAACCAAGATTATTCAAATGAAAAGGTATTATACCAAAATAATAGAAAAGTAAATATAAAATGCACTTGATTTTTCAAAATAGAGTAAAGCCTCAAGTTTGAGAATCAAGTTCTGTTGGATAGATCTATAGAAATCAGATTATTAAATCCTAAGATATGGGAAAGGGAGCTAAAACTAATGTCAACCACCTGGACTGTAGAGAGTAGCTTCCTTTTTTAACTAACTTTTATGGACTGCTGGAGAATGCAGCAAAATAGAAGTTATTCAGTAAAGTGGCAGTCAGGCAAAAGCAAGATGTAACAGCAAACCTTCACTTCCCCTCAGAGGTATCACTTTAGAGACAGTTAGGTTGGAAGATGTAGGCAACAAAGGAAGAAAAGGGTTATATGAAGGCTCTAAGCATGATTTGTAAGATGTTGTAAGATAGACGCTGGAGACCTTCAGCTCAGGTGATCTCAGTGAGAGTTGAGGCTGGGTACCAGTTTGCACTTGCAAGGCCAAACCATGATGTAAACGGCCACATGTATTTATTTGTTACCTTAATGCAGACAGACGATTTAAATGGGAAAACATTGCTTGAAAGTGCAACCTAATGGCTGCTCTGTAGTAAAGTGAAGGAGCTGTGTTGACTAGGCAAAAGATTGACCTACTTAATCAAATATCTTTGGGAAGACTTTTTAAGTATCAAAACCCTTTTTCACATAGTGTTAGGGTTGTGATATTAGGCATTCAATAGTCAGCAGTTCCCAATGGGTAAGGCAGTAAGCTCAGCTCAGCCCTATTGTTTTTCACCATGTAGAGAAGGTTACACAGACGGAGCAGGAGACAAGTACTTCACTAGACCAACATGTCCATGTGGAACTGCCTGTCCCCAAGGTTCTGGGCATCATTAGAGACAAGCTGCTTGTTCAATTGCTTTTGAACATTCTCCATCTGCTTTTGACCATTCTACATCATGGACTCACTCAGCCCAGGGGATGAGCCAGGCTCATTAGAGCTATTCCAAATCCAGCCTTTGTCCTCTGAGACTATGCTACTCCTGGAGAAGGGAGAGAATGGAGGGATAAAAGTATAAAAAGAAGTCACTGTCCCTCATATGACCTCTGCTGGACTCCCATAAAATAAGCATCAATGCTTAAGAGGGTGGGACTACCCTTTCTAATACAGTTCTTTAATTTGCTTTTATTTTATCTGTGGTGAATTTAGATAAGCCAGATATTTAGAAAAGTCAACAAAGAGTAGAAGAGATACTTTTGGAGAAGGACATTTGGAACTCACTTGAGTAGGTGAAAATTTTTTGTGACTGTGCTGGAACATGTGATACAAATCTGTTTTTCCTCTGAAGATTTCAGCTTAAGCACCTTACTGATACTGTTGGTTTTGTGTGCCAGGATATGCTGACCAAAGGAACCATTCCAGCTCCCCTTCATATTGCTGGAAGAGGCATCTTTGACTTTAAGGGTGCGTGGCATTAGCCAGCAGTATGCCATTGTGCACTCCTGGTGGGTATAAGGGAATTTCCTACACACATGTCAACACCACGATTTCTGAACAGTTGAGTTCAGTGCTGATGGTGTAGAGCATTACAGAATACTTGGTAGAAAAAGGGCCTGCCCAGGTGATTGTGATGTGAAACCTACTCTGGTAAGAGGAATACATCAGTTATCTCACTATATTTTGGATCAGTGTAAATGAGATGTTGAATACCTTGAGATACCAATGACTTCAGCAGTACTTAACGTTTTGACCAGCAGAATATTGCTTTACCAAGACAGAGAGGTGTAGTAGAAGACAATTTTACTCAGTAAAATATAAGTTGAATAAAGGCAGGCAGAAGCTGCCAGAACTGGGAAGCCATACTTCATGGACTTGTGTCATCTATTTAACAGAAATTTGCACAATGGCAACCCTCTCTCCCTTTCTCCATTTTTATAACTCTACAATACCAGAGAAATATTTTAACATGAATATGATTGTGTTTCTTTTATTTGTAAGAATTAACCTATTTTCTTTCAGCTACAGACCCATTATTGCAACAGTAAACAAGAAAAGAGGGATCAATTTTAAACTGATAAACAGTGAAAATTTTCACTGGGTAGAATAAGTTGAGGTTACTTGCTGAGAACAGATCAGGAGAAAGCCAGCACTTGTGTTTATTATTATTCTAATGAAAAGTAAACTCACAAAGCCTTGTTTATTAGTTTTTTAATAACAACAAGTTGGGTACTGTGGTACATACATATACATATTGACAGTTAAATCTGAACTTGTTCTCCCCCATGCATGTATATGTAAACATGTACTAATCATTTTACATACAGAAACAGCTGAAAAGCCCAGAGAGAGTCTGACTTTAGCAGAGCTTTTCCTGTTTACTTTGTTGTCTGTTGGATCATGGGCTTATTAAAATACAGCTATAATTTTGTAAAACTCTCTAGTAGAATTTGTCCAAGAGGTTGCTTTTGCACAAGTGCACAGTCGAATGATTAGTTTGCCATTGGGAAGAAAGAAATGCACATAAAAAGATAAAACAAATCATATTATTGGGTTACATGAGTGTATTTCAGAACAGTCTGTTTTAGAAAAGATACCAGATTGGTAGATATAGAATTTCAACACTAAATTATTTCTTTTGATACCCGTCTCCTACAGAAAGAGAAGAATCATCCCTTTCTTTCTTTTCTGCTTTAAAAGCAAATAAGAACCAAAGCAGAATCCTCTTTAGGCCATACCTTTTATTTACCACAGTCTGATTGCCAAAGACAGAATTCAGCTGAGAATAATATATATGCATGATGATGGACTTGTCATCCTTGCCTAGTGGGAAGGGAGGTTCTGGATGGGGAAAGTGAAAGGGAAAAATTAAGCACCAGCTGAAAACTCTTTGAATTTTGAACTCCAGGTGATGCTGTACAGGATAGGACTTTGAAAGCATTCTCTTTAGACAAGTGGGATAAACTAGAAAACCTAAAGTAGATCAAACCCATACTAGTGGGTCCATAGTCAATTACAAAAGCTTGTACTTGTGGACAAGGTACTGATAGATGTAGAAGGCAGAAGCCTATTAAGCTTTGGAAAACTCTTTCTTGTATTCTCTAATGACCATGCTGCTGTCTGCTGAAGAGAGAACATGAAAATTATATTGCTAGAGATGTGTGCAGGGACTCCTCAGTGGTAACTCTGTGCAGTTCATCAAGTAAAGCCTCTCTTCTTGCCATTCCCAACGGCTGAAACACAGTTACTTGAATGGGCTTTTATATAAACAGAACATAAAATACCCATCAGCATGTATGCTACTGATATAATTTTAAGTGTTTTGCTTAAAAATACATAACTGTGAATATTGGACTCCTTAGACAACTCCTCTGAGGATGAATAAGGAAACTTCAAATTCATCTGTTCTAAAAAACTTGAGATGTAAAGGATCTGTATGTTTCCTCTACCTGTTCCTCTTCATTCTGTAGAAACAAGATGAAATACTTCTAGCCATACTGAAGAAGTGAAGCACTAGAGTCTCTAAAGGCCTCACAGGTGAATTTTATTTTGAAAGAGTATGAGAAAATTCTTCTCCATTTTCCAGGAGTCTTCACTTCTTAACAGTTGGAGACTTGTATTAACCTTGCTTATGGTCTTGACCTCACTTGCAAGACAGCTCTTCCAAGTCCTGAAGCAAAGAAAAATATAGAGTCTCCCATTACTGCTACAGCTAAAAGGACCCTTTTTGTTTCCCTGCATTGTAGGAGCTGGTGTATGTGTGTATCCTGTCTTTCAGGAAATGGGAATGATGTGAATGTGCTAAAGGGAAAGGATTTTCTTATTTCTTCTCCTCTTTGGCACCTGCACATGCCAGAGAATGTGCACATACTGTATCTGCCATGCTGCAGTGCGTCTAGGTCACATTTGTCGTGATACATTATGTCGTCAGCACTACAAAATTCCTGAACATTTACTGAGGATATTAGATTTGCTGTTTCTGAAGTGAAGCTTATAAACTGCTATTAGGAGAAGACATGCAGTATATTTGTAGCTGCAAGTTAAGAAAAATCTATATGTATCTATGTTTTCTATTTACTGAAGGAAGAATAATCTCTCTCCTCCTTATCAAATCCGATGTGTGAGATAGATACCTCTCTTTCTCTCTCAAATGATAATGACATAGTACAAATACTCTCCTATCATATAAAAAGACATGTGCCTGCCTCTCTTTTTCCTTGTAATGTTTCACCACTTCTTTCATTCACTTAAAACGTGTAGTGATTTCAAAATCACAACAGAATTTTTGTATTATTACATTATAGGTTAGGCAGCATTAAAATGAACAATTCCAATCAAGTGCTTTAATTATTTTCTCTTTTAATAGAAATTTCAGCCTTGAGCTACCTGCGAGGCAGTAATGTGTGTATCTTCATGACTGACTGACCATGCTGTTGGGTTTTGTTACTGTTATCAAGGTAGTGGAAACAGCAATGTATTTATGGCAAATCACGTCAGTGATATGTTGGAGGCACATAAAACTGTCTTAAAAAACATTAATAAAAGACTTCTTTCCCAGTAACTAGTGGTATCTATATTCCTTACAGCAGAATACTCCTTGCTCTGAATGTCTAAATAAAATCCATGACTGTGCAGAGGAGTGATTTTTGAATGCTGCATCAGTCTGGACTATTTATTCTCTTGAAGTGCAATACTGTCTTGGTGGTCTACTGAAAAAGCATTTTCCTTTCCTTTTGCACTATTTCATAATATAGCTATAAAAGGGAGTAGTACAATATTCTTGCAACATAACTGTTTCCTGTAATGCAGTGCATATGAACTGCAGTCTGAAAAGATACCATGAAACAAGAAGTCCATTTTCCATCTGGCAAAACTTACTGTCACAGTGGGTTTAGTTGTTGAATTTTGAGTAGAAATGTTACATATATCTGTCTCACAAACAAAGGAGCAAGTTTTGTTATTCCTAGGCCTTGTATAAGTGAACGTAATATTTAGCAAATGTGATTTTATATTTGTATGAACAGAAAATGTTTTCCTGACCACTTGATTCATGTAAAACAAAGATGTGCATTATGGCATCTCGGCACTGTCTGGTACTAGCATGAGGTCCTGGGAGGTATGTAAGAGAACAAAGTGGGAAAGAGTTGGTCAAAGATATATGACAAATTATAAACTGCATGCCTATGTGTCCAGAAGTTATTGCAAATGCAATTTAATGCTCATGTAATGGTATTAGTATCTATTGATTTTTGTGACAGAGAGAATGACAGAGGAATAGTGCATGGAAAATGAAGAAAAAGCAAGACAAAAAACAACACATTTAAAAGCAGCCTTGCTTTTATAGAGGTGATAGAGGGAAGAGGAAAACTAAAGATTCCAAAGTCTTTACCCTTAAATGTGGTAGAAATTGACTATCTTTTCTTTCTCACACATACATTATACATAGCAAATACCATATCAAGCCTCCTTTTCCCCTCTTTTGAACCCCAAGCAGAGTTTCTCACTGATAGACTCAAGACTTTGTTGAAGGCAAGAGGCAGAGAAGCCCTAACAAGCCCTAGTGTGCTGTAATGCAAGAACACAGCTCTGTCGGTATCTTGTTTTCCTGTGGGTTGCATTCACTGAAGAAGGGGGCGGTGATCGGTGTTTGAAATGCAAACATGGTGCACATTGGATTCCTACAATGTCCACCTAGGTCTGAAAGATTTGGGAAATTTGGGTAGCATGTGTATATCTGTGCTTCCACAAACACACCCAGAATGCATCCGCCTACCTTATCCACACTGTTTTTTGCCAAGACCCTCAGTTGAAACTCAGTTCAGAAATATTGCCTGCCCGTAAAGGAAACACTACTCCAGAGCTGATAGCCACTGCGTCAGCAAAAACAGTTCACTGTTCATTTCAAAATGAGAAATTCCCAGAACTATGTACGTCTGCCTGTAATGCAGCTGATTTCTCTACCACTGACACCACTTACTGTCCTTTTTTGCTTTTGCTTATTGTTCTCTGCAGTGTAAGATCATAGTCCTGTAGTTTGTGAAACTTCTACATTTTCTACCCTATTTATCTTCTTCTTCTTATATGAGCAATGATCTGTTTGGTTTGGGTCCCCAAGGGCTGTGGCTAATGATGCTTCTGTGTCATTCAGTCAGTCTTCCTCCCTTGCTGAAAACACTCTTCTCTTCATGCTCATAGAAATGCACATATATGTCATAAATAGTCAAGTGCAATTATTCCGGCTCATATATGGGGCTTCATTTCTCTGGTTATCTTTTTGTTTAGAAATATCTTCAACAGGGATTATTTGATACTTTGTTTTTTCATATTTTTTCTCTCAGACTTATAGCGTCAATTTCCTCCTTCAGATACTCATTTAAACTTTAAATATATGGAGTAACATGCAGGAGGGGACCAGATAACAGTACATTTCTATAGCACAGCTCTGCATACGTGGTAGTCTTCATACTTTATTCTAGTTAATATATTTTCCTTTGGAAATCATACCCAGGTGATAATTTAATGAAAGAAATTCTCTTGCAACAGCTATAAACAAATAAACAAAAGGTCTCAGTAATAAATCATTGAGATGATCTCACATGTTAGCTAAATGTTTATCTTTTTTTTCCCCACTTAGACTGTCACAAAGGAGAGAAATAAGAACATGATAGATTGTAGAATATTGCAGAGGACAATTTGTACAAGCAGTTTAGTTATGTTTTCCTACAGTCCTTCTTTCTGCTGCACTTCTATGAGAGTAGTTCGATCTCAAGCAGAGAAAAAAGTGATTTTGTCAGCTCCTGTGGACCGAATTCCGGCCTCAAGCCAACTAGTGCCTCTTTGAGCTGGGGTTCATGTGGTCTGAATCAAGGATGGCAGAAGCAGCAGCCTCCTCTTCCTGTTTCTGAGCAAAAGATGAATGGATGTGGTACCAGATGAAAGGCAATGCTGAATCTAATGGAATTAGTTTATGGGGCAAGCTCCACCCAAAAGAATTTTATTTGTCTCCCAGCTACAAATGAAATTCATTTGTTTTGTAGTTCCTGACAGATTCAAATGTGTCAAAACATTAGGGTCACAAAGGTGGGTGGTTTGCATTGACAACTGTGGTTTTTGGTGGCACACTGGTTTAAATCAGCAGATTTCAAACAGATTTTGTATTGAAGTTTAGGACAGAGTTGAACCCAATTTTCATGAAGAGAGTTGTGGTGTGTGAACAGATTTATATGGCTGGTCAGTAGCTGGAAGCAAAGCCATTAATGTTTGAACATTTCTGGATGTTATCTGGGAAACTGAAAAAGCAATTAAGTATTTAGAGAGACTTTTAAGGGACAAAAATTGAATCAAATACAAAATAAAGGCTCTGGGAATTCAGTGATACAAGGGAAGCAGACTGAAGAAATGTTTGAGGAGAAAGCTGCAGTGGAATGGGAAAATACTGTCTAGAGAACATGAGAATTAAACTGAACAAAGTTGAGATCAGCCAGACAACTCCAAGCTCTTCATCTTTAAAGCAGTTATAGGTTAAGGGTGCAAGTGCTAGGCATTTTTCCTGTATCAACAAGAGATGCAATCATTTAAATTTGGCAGAGCTAAAGATGTGCTAATTAAATGAATGCCTTGCATCAGCTGAAGAGTGTGAGCTTGATCTTAACAGCTCTTTGTAATTTTTCAGATGAGAATCTTACCTTCTCTTACAAAAGCCAGCCGCCAGAATGATGGTGCTTCTTAGGGAAAACATTAAGACATTTAAATAAACTACCTGTGAAAATTGTACCATAATTTATAAGGACAAGAAGTAAGACTGGATATATTGTTGATATTTGCAATTCAAATGCAAACTGGACATTTGGTATCACATGGGATCGCATATGGATAAACTACAAGAGGAAAGGGAAACACAAGACTGATGGTTGAGTTGGATACACCTATTCATAAATGATGTTTGTGTAATGGCTAGTGGCAAGGAACTAATATATATTTATTTTGCTTATTTGTGTTTGAGTGCACATGTAACTACAGCTTGTTTTGTTGACAAATACTGCTAAAAAGCTGTGGTGTTTTACCTCTGAGTTTTAGATTCCAATAAGGTGCAAAAACTAGATCTTTAAGGGCAACTTAAAATACACTTTTTCTCTGGGGATATTAATTATCCAGATTTATGTTTTATATAATTTATAAAAGTACATATGGATGAAATGCTTTAATACTCTCTTCAGGGAAATTTGTAATTATAACATACAATTAATACCTAAGTTTTGGAATGCTATGGTCCCTTTTTTGATATTGAAAACATTTTGTTTAAGGAAAACTTCTCATAATACAACTGGTGAACTCATTGTAGCAACTTTACTCAGTCTCCATAACGTTTATAAATGCATTTACACTAGAGGTCTTTTTTTATATTGGGATGTTATGGTACATTACATTCAGCTATCTAGGTCAAATCATATTAGTTATTTATATTTAATAGGTTTAAAAAGAGTTTGAGCATTTGGTGTGTACATTTTTCCTGAGGTAACGAGCTGAATGGCAGTGCAGATACTGGGTGGGTCTGTTGGTTGTCATGGCGCTTGGTGCAAAGGAGCAGAGCTATCTCAGCCCCATGCTGAGGGAATTAAAAATGAAAATGAGAAAGATTAGGTAATGTAATGTTGATTTTTCTTGTGATTTCTACTTCCTCTGAGAAAAACAAATGCAATATTTTTAATGAGAAAAAAAATTTTCTCATATACTCTTGATATTTAGAGATGTCAGCATTTTGTGTGACAGCTTATTTCTAGCTTGACCGCATTTCTGTTTATAAACCACCACTAGAGGTTTATAATGGAAGGAGATGATGCTCCAGATGATATGTGCACTCTGCCTATAGTGATACTCTAGAAACTAGCCAGATTTAACTCAGATATGTAAATAAGATTACTTCTGTACTCTGTGGTGTTTTACTCTCTGTCTGACCCCCTTCTGTGACTTCCCTCACGCCAGCACAACCACCCAAAGCATCTCCAGAAGCTGCTCCTACACTGCAGCTGGTGTTGTGTGGCACGTGTAGTATGTGGGGGGCTCCAGCCCCCTCACCTGCCTGCTGCTGCTCAGCCAGCCCTGGGTGCAGCTCAAACCAGACACTGCACTCTGCACACTGTTGTTTTCCTGCCCCTTATTTATGAAGTGCAGTTAGAGGAGCCTCAGACGATATTCACTAATTTTTAGTAATCCCTCATGAGACACTCATGGGTATCATCCAGGAAGAAGAGTTTTGGGCTTACATCTCCAGTGGTTTGGAGAGGGGAAATGTGGAGATCCAGCTGTTTGCAGATCACACACCCTGTGGAAGATTTTGTCAGCATGAAAGCCTTTTATTTTTAATCAGCTGTGGACCACTTATGAAAGAGTAGGTATAACCTAAGCATAGATGCCATGCTGGAAGACTCTCAGATTGAAATCAGGTACCAGTCCAGAAGCACCTTCAACTTCCACAAATTTTCTATTTTGTCTGCTGGCCCTGGTCTCATTTTTTGGATATCTGCTGTCCAAAACACCAGTTCTCCCGTACGTGTAGGGATTGCTGTCTTGATGCCAGGTCATAGAACAAATAGAGAAGTAATGGGCTAATCAGGGAGTGGTCAAACTTTTAAAGATCTTTGTATGGCTAAGAGCCACCTGTACCTTTCCTGCTCTGTGCCCAGCACCTCATCCCCAGAGTGTACCATCCTGGTCCCTATACTCCAGATATTTAGTAGCCTGTGGACGGTGGATTAGGGTCAAAGAATATGGAAACAGTAATGCTGGTGGTTTGTCTACAATACTCTCATAGCCTCAATCTGCTCTGCAGAACAAGAGAATAAAAATGTTAAGTGTTAACAAGTGTTCAACTCATCTCCAAATTACCAGCAGCATGATCCTACAGGATTTCCTTTTCCCCAGGTACATTTGCAAATATGTATTTACATTTACTGGCTAGAAGTCAGTGACAAGAATGATCTGAAATGAAATTGTGAAACGTGCTGCTTAGAACAGTCAGCATCATAGGGGAAACAGAGTAAGCAGAGAGCAATTTATCCAGGATGCTGCCAGGCCAGGCTGCAGAAGGATGACAATCTATATTCATTAAAGATATTTAATAATTTTCTAAAAAAATAAATGTAAAAAATAAGTCACGAAATATGAATGTTATTATTGATTAAGCTTTTGAAGGGGAATTTTTCTCAATAAAGGAAACCATATTTTCTACTCAGTTTTTTTCTTGTGTTTTCATTAAGCAATTTAATATGTCTGAATCTTACTTTATGTTGTATTTCCTCTTTATTGCTTTATATTACATCTCTGTGTTCAGAGATTGAATGATATAAGGCCTGGCTAGAAAGAAAGTATGCCTTCTGTTCAAACATATAATAATTCCAGACCAACTTTATGCTTTTTATTGGGGAAAAAGTTATTAAAAAGCCCATAAGGTGTGTTTGTTTTCTTTTTGATCAGAAACTTCAGTACTCAGGTTTTTCTATTTCCTATCCAGAAATAAAAAGGTGCTCTGTCTGTTCTGTAAAGGCCCTCTGTTGCACTGTTAAAGTCAATGGGAAATTTACCCCTAACTTTGATGGGAATGCTACCAGACCCTGTATTTATAGCAGAGGGCAGTATTCATGTTGGTGTACTGGAAAAGATGTGCATTTCAAATCTCTGGCAGTCCTTCTCACTTGATTTTCTAACCAGTTAAAATGCATCTAGCAGTGCTTCCTCAAGACAAATTTTAAAAAAAACAATATCAGTTTTGGAGAACGCTGGGTTTCGAAAGAAAACAATTTTTCAAATGTATTTTTTCTTACCATATATTTTTATTGCAGAGGTATTGCTGTGATAATGACTATTTTAGAAAAGAATAAAAAGAGGCATATGATCTGAGAAAATGTTCTTTAAGCCAGCCTGAGACAAATAAAATCTCCAAAGAAAAATTCCTCTTGCTTCAGAATCTTCTCTGCTGGATTGTGCACAGCAGTGGCACCATAGGTGTTAATGTGTCTTGCTTGTGCCATTCTGCCACAGCAAATGTGTGTGTTTCTTCAGACATCTCTGATAGCTTGATCATCTGTATTATTGAATCAGTGAAGGACAAACCTTAGAGTCAAAAAAGATGACTTTTCACCAAATTCTTTGGGATTTTACCTGAAAAAGACCATAAAAAATGATGGAAAATTTGTTTCTGGGAGATGTCCCTTCATAGGAAATGGAATTTCTGAAGACTGGGGCTACGTCATGTTTTGAATTAACTTACTTCATTGAAAGTGCAATTAAAAAGTTGGTCTTTTGATAAAATATTTCCTCTAATCTATTTAAAATTAAGGTATTTTTATGTTAAAAATTTGGATATCATATTAGCAGGAAGAACCCAGCAAGAATAAAGACAGATGTGGTGGTACCTAGCAGTGACAAACAAGAAGCCTGCAAATACTAATGTGCAGCTGTAGAGTTCCAAAAGCTGTAGCATGTGAATTAATTATCAGTCTTCTGTGGTATCTCCAGAACACCTATGGGAGGTTCTAAACACAGTTTAGATACATGAATGAAAGGTTGTCCATACTGGCATGCATTGAAGGGAGGCAGGTGCTGAACATTTAGCATAGAATTCAATCACAAATTTACCATAGATTTCAACAGGAATTGAATTTGTGTCTTTGAAACTAAGCTTATATGACTATTGCAGAGGGTATCACCTTATAAAACAGTGTCTATATTTAAAAGTACAGTGCCCTCTTAAAAATATATATGATAGTTTGGAAACCTGGGGAGATTCCCTCATCCACAATCATGGTCCTTCAGTGAAAGAGGTACTAACAAATGTAACAATGTCTAGTCAAATTTATGGGTTTTAATGCTAAACATATTTTATGTAGTTAAGCATACTTTTTATTTCTGTAAGAGAATGAGATGATAGAAGACATTTTGTGACTGTTTCAACAAGGAACAGAAAAATCTGGATCAAGTCCTAATTAAAAAAAAAAAAAAGAAATATGGATTTGGATTGAAAAGGAAGTTCATGTTTCTTCTGACCTCTGTTCCAGGAAGAATTAAAGAAAATTGCTTTGCAATTTCAATCATTTTCTTGCCTTTGGGTGGAGAATAAGATCAGCAAAGCAGCTAAGCCTCTACTGGAGTGTTAAAAATTTGTGAGGTATCATTACTGGAATTGAACAAAAATGATGAGGTTACATAAACCATTACCCTCAACCAAACATCATCTAACTTAAAGTGTTTAACAAATAACATCCCCAAAAATACATACGTACTTCTACTTGGAAGAAGTGTTTTTCCATTCGTTGCTATCACACACTGGAAAATTGTGAAACAGATGGTCTTTGAGCTATGAAATTGCCTATCAAAACCCAGTCTCTAGTAGCTGCTCTGCTTTCCACAAAGAGATGGTAGGTCCTGCAGGTGACCTGAGTTTCACCTTGGTTTCTCATTTGTGCATGAGTGCTTTGGAGTGTGGTCAATCCCTCTCCTGGTGCTCATTGCCATAGTTTGATTAAATTCACATGAGCTAGTTTGATTAAATTCACACCCCTTCATGCTTTTGAAGTGTTGCTGTCATGCTTTGTACTCCAGAGGGGAGGTAGGATGTGTACTGAGGCTCTTCATTTTCAGAAGACAGATTGTGGCCAAGGTGCTGAGGTGGCTGGACAGTGCCCTGGCCCTCTGTCTGCCTCTCCCACAGGCAACAGCTGCAGCCTTGAGCGTGTGATGTAGCATCCCATCCTTGAGATAGTAGCAGTGGCATTCTCTCCCTCCCAGATAAGTTTGTTGGTGCCCCCAAGGTGTTCCAGTAGCAGGAGCTGGAGCCAGAGCAAGGCTTTTGGCTGGGGCAGTGCGGTGCTCTGCTAGGAAGCCCAGTGTCTGCCTGGGGCTGTTGCCATATGATGATTTGAACTTGGCTATCCTGATTGGGAGAGTTTAATGGTGGGGATGTGGGCTGTTTTATTTAGGAGTTGAGGCAGGACAGAGTAGGATGGTTTTCCTGGTCCTGGAAACAGTGCAAATGTGGCAAGAGGTCATTTGCATTGTAGAAAATTATGTGTGTGTAATTTAGATAAACACATTTGTTCAGGTTCTTATGGTTAAGGAGCCATATTCTTCCATTTGCTACAAAATGAAACTCACAGATACTGGGAATTGTCCAATATTTTTCTCCTTGCTTGTTGTTGGAAGGGAGAGTTTTTGTCATCAAATGCTTGAGAAATTGCACTACTTGTGGCTGCTGCTGTGCCCTGCAGAAAGGCTGCATCCCTCGCAGGTCCCCTGGGAGCAGAGGCTGCATGTTGTCCCTGTCCCGTGCCACCTGGCAGGCCATGTGACCACCAAGCGTCATACAAAGCAAGTGAATTTGGAAACTTGCTGTGTGGAAATACCTACCTGATGGCTTAGCCCCAGTAATTGATACTGCAAAACTTCTGAGAGGTCCCAGAGCACAGATTAGGCACAAGTACCTGCTTCTGTATGAGCCGCTTTGCCTTGCTGGTAATGACCTGTGCCAGAGGCTTGGTGTTTTACTGGTGGTTAAAGCTCAGTTGTGGAAACTCATTTAATTTCCTTTAGAGGAAAGCAAAAAGCATGAGAATGCAGTAGGTCGGGCAAGAAACCTCACCCAGCAGGGAAGGAATCATGTGCTGCACTATGCATTCAACAACCTTTCTCTTTACTCTTTTTTGCAGTTAAATAAAATTATATTTGAAGTAAACACCAAGGGGCAGCTGTGAGCTGAACAGTTTAGGAATGCTTACAAACACGCTAGAAAAATCACTTGATTACTTAGAGGAATGGAAATAGCCACACCAACCAAGCTGCTATAATCCCTACTAGGATAAAAATACATGTGAAGCTCTACTTTCCCAGTTAATAAGATGACAATGACATTACAGGGCAGCCTTGTCACAGATAAACTGATAAGTAAATGACAATCCATACTGGTAAATGGTGTTCTTGATGTGAGACGATTTCAATACAATTCAAGTGAAATCCAAGTATATAGACAAGGAAGGTGAAGCACAGATTTTTGAGTGATGTACTCAAGGTCATTGAGGAAACTTTGTCAAAACTGGAAGTCAAATTTAAGGAGCCAAATCCTTCTTAATAATTTCAACTACTCACAGCTAAGAAGCTATGGGTTTTCTTGAAGCTAGTTACAACAGATTTGAAGATTTTGGTTTTAAAAAACAATGCCAAGACCAGCTGGCTTCAGGCAATTCCTTGTGTTTTCCTTCCTTTATGAACCTCAGTTCAATTTGTAAGGAAAAAATGCCTTTCCAAATGGAAAATATCAGTGTCTTATTTGGAAAATAAGGATACAAAGTGTTGATGTTTCTGAAAAAATACTGAGAAGTGTTTTGAAATTTCTGACATTCCCTCTTCATTTTTTTTGTGTCTAAAACAGTCTGCAAGAGTTGATTGGACTTGACAAATATTCTGACTCCTTAGAAGATCAGTTTATACCAAATTTACTGTTTAATGATGCTATTTCCTGCAGATCTATGGCTCAGCCTTATTTAACACAGTTAACAAAAGTTAACTATAAGATAACACAAGCTAACCATTGTACTTTCATTAAATGTCTGTCTTAAAGCCTTAGATCCTTGGAGCGTCTGTGCAAGAGAACCTGTTTTCATTAACAAAAGCAGAATGATTTTTTAAGTATTTGGAATGAAGGAAACACTCAAAAATGGGATGTAAGTACATTTGAATCTATGGTCTCTAAAGACCAGAATGCAAACATCTCATGGTGTGACTATTTCAAGACCTTGCCATTTTTAGATAGAAAATTAATTTCTAGAAGTCATGAAAAAGTTTTATGAAGCTGGCGTTTGTCATCATACAATTGAAGGGCAAAGCTGGACTTTGGCTGAGGTAACAAATCAGCAAAAAAAAAAGGAAAGGCAATGCCACACTCATCAAAAGAAAAGGAGATTTTCCCTGTCTCAGTGGACTCTGGATCAGGACCCTGAAAGTTTTTATGTGTGAGTTTATTTTATGCATAACAGAGGCCCTAATAAGTTTCCCTGTAAGAGGTTTTTAACCAGCTCCAGAGGAATGTGGAATTGACTTCATATGGTACCTTTGTACCAGCAAGTATCTCCCTCATAGCCCACTGTGCCCTGGGTGTTCAGTCCTGCAAGCACATGATGTGAGAAAGAGTGTACCTGGTACACGAAATTATTCCTAGCAGCTATTATATCAGTATGTTCAGAATGGTCTTTATTGTGTCTTCTAGAAATAATTTTCATGGATGCTTTCCTGACTCATGTTGTGTAATACACTTTTCCAGGAGTAACTGAATATAAACATAAATACACATATGTGCACGCACACACCCCCCCTTTTCTTATGAGATCGTTACTGTTGTTACTATTTTATGGTGGTTTCTTATAAGCTCCCCCAGGCACACTAGCTTATTAATTTTATTTCTGTAGTCCTAAGTTCTTAATTTTATGATTTTTGGCCCTTATTCAAAAAGGTACTTAAGGAAAATCTTTAGTAGTTTCTGCAGAAATATACTGAATGAGTGTAATTTTTAGGTGAAAGGAAAAGAGATAGGAAAAATGTGACTTACAATTCTGTGTCTCTGTGCCTTACAAAAAACTCGACTGTGTATACAAATAACCCTATTTTTTTTTGAGACACCTCAGCAGTATAGGTTAGAGCTGCCTGGATGCAGCAGTGTAAGAACTTGGAAGAAATCTGGTTACACTCATCTTGCATTTGACAATATCTGCTGGCCTCTTAAACTGTGGCTTGTCAATTACATTGGATTTGTTAATGTCTGGGTTTGGGGCTAAGTAATGTGTAATGCAATATTAATGTAAAGAGCTGTTATTATTCATTATCTATTTGTATCTTCTCTCATTAAAGTTTATCATCTAATCAAGAAGGACAAATGTCTGGCTATTGATCTAAGGTAAGGATCACCCAGTGTAAATTACGAATGTCAAATATTCAAAGTAAATGATCCAGGCAAACCATCTCCTGTTTGTCCAAGCTGTTTGCAGCAATTTATGAACAAAAACATCAGTAGAAATAAGAGCTGGTTCATAAGCAAGGAAATAAGCTTAATGTATCAGATACTTTATTTGTAATTAAAATCAAGTTCGAAGGGACCCATATGGACCATCGAGTCCAACTCCCTGCTCCTCGCTCTGCCTAAAACTAGAACATATGATCAATTCTGCAGGAGATGTGATTTTGGGGACTATTAGAAGATATGTAGCTGTGGAATGCATTATTTGACTAGAAGGGCCTGGCTCAAATCTTCTCCATGCCTCGGAGGGACCAGATTAATCTGTGAGCTCCACAATAAGAACAAATCCCTTTGAGCATACTGAACAGCAAATTCAGCCCAAGGGAAGCTCACATCCTTCACAGTCAGGACCAATCTCCAGTTAGTAACAAACTGCTGAGATCCATCCTTCCCATATACTTAGCTAAAGTCTGGAAATTTGTTAGAACAAAACTTCCATGAGGATGTCACTTCATGTCTCTCTGCTGTATCAAGAGAAAAATTGTGCACTAACCATTAAGATCTAAATCTACACCAAGCAGTCGCTTTAAAGATATATAACTTATTAGAACAATAGAAAACTAATTGCAATCAGAGTAGGGAATAAAATGAAACAGCATGGTGATTTTCATGACCATACCAGCCTGGGATTCCCAAATAGAAAGTGCTGTTCCATTTTCTTTCATTAGCAGGGTGACATTACATAGCAGAATAAGGGAAACTCCATCAGCAATGAAGAACACCTGCCCTACACCCTTCATGTGAGACCTGGCAGCCAACAAGATCTTGCTCTGTGGAAGAATATAGGTTCCTAAAGAGCACTTAAAGGAGAGTTATTTTGCATTCCCCTGGCCACAGTGCAGGTGAAGTGACAGAACAAGAGTAGAAGGCTTCACCACATGTATGGCCAGTATTAATGCCACCTGTGGTTCTGCTTCTTCTCTGCCATTACTTCTCAATCTTCTCATGACTAAGACATTGCTGTTCAAGAGTGTTCATTCTTGTAAGAGGGGTTGTCTAAATGAGGACAAGCCTTGATACATTAGCACACACTTGTGGCACATTAGTTTTGTCCCAGCCTCAGCCAGCCGAATGCTCCTTAGTTTCCCTTGGCTGGCACTGGTGCCTAGCCAAGAGGAACTCCTGTGCTGGTGAACTTCAGCAGAAGTTCAGCTGTAGCAATCTGCACTGGACACAAGACTGCATTGTTTGTTCTCCTATAAATTCTTTAAATCAGTTTTTATATTTAGGTGTCACATTAAATAACCTTTGTAGATGAGGCAAATTATAAAGTAAATTTGTACAATTAAAAGACAGAGATATTTGTAGGTAAGGCTTCAAATCAGTTTCAGGAATGTAAATTGAATTTCAAACTCTATAATGGGTTTTCTGTGTAATTTGAGGCTTTGGTTTCATATTTGTAAAACTGGAATACATTTGTCTCATCCATTTTGATTGTAAATTCTTTGAGATTATATCCAGCACCAGGCACATTTCCAGTTTTCATCTGAAATTCTTTGGAGCAGTGCAAATGAATAAATCTGATTCTTTGGGAATACCCAAAAACTCTTGAAGTAAACAAGTTGTTTTGTTTTTTTATTTTTTATTTTTTTTGTGGTGGGCGTCAGAAACCAGAAGGAGCTCTTGAATTAAGTTTCTGTGTTGCAGACGAAGCCTCAGACTTTAAAATCTTCCAGGCTCACTGGTCATGTGGCACTTTTTCCCTGTGCTTCTCAGTCAGTATTGAAAACAGGCACTATGTTCTTAAGTAATTTCTTCATTGGCCTTGTTTTCTGGGGTTGGCCTTGGGGACCAGGGTTTGGATGGGACATAATATCTTTTTAAAATGGTAGATTTTCAGAGCAGCTTTCAAAATGTCACAAAATCTCCATGACTTTTCTGATTCTATTACTTTTACTTCTTCTTTAGAATAAAATTCAGAGCACAGCAAACCCTTCTGTGACTGCAGTAGTAAGACAGAGGAACTGCTACCTGTATTGTGAAGAGTTGGGGCAATGTTTCTTGTTTGCTGTGGCAGGAAAATGAAAAGTCTTTTAATTTTATTTTTCCTTAAAAAGTTCTGAGGGAATAAAGCACAGCTTGATTTTGTAGAAGTGCCCCAAAAATAACTGTTTAACCAGTCTAGTACTTGTCTCAGTCCAACAATGGATGAGAATACTTTGAAGAAAGTGAAGCATGCATGTGCAGCCTGGAAGCTGCCTTCCATTAGTTTCCATCTCCATAGGTGTGTGGGCTGCTAGAAATCTTATATCCTGCAAAGTGTTAGGTACCAGTCATGATTTCTACCTTCGCTAACTACAATTTAGAAACTACATCCATGGGAAACAAGATGTCCCTTACCAAGACAGATCAGATTTCAATTTTTTACCCTAGTTGCCATAATCTTAGTCCTAATTCCAAGGACTGGAATTTTTGATCAGAAGAACAGCAGTGGAGCTCACTGCAGGTGTAAGCACAGACAATCAGCTTTTGATTACCTATGTGAAGACTGAGCTGTGGATTAACTACTTCCACCTGACACTTCATTTTTATTATATTTACTGCATATCAACTTTTTGCATATCACCTCATATCAACTTTTTCAAAATTAAATATATTTACTCTGAATCTTACAACATAATATGCATTTCTTTTGTATTACCCATGTTATTTCTTCATCTGGATTATTCTGTCTCCAGCCTTCCCCATTGCCCTGGCAACTGAGAGTTAATTATATAGAAGATAATGAAAAAGCAAAATGTGTAATCAGTCCAAGATTATAAGAGTGTACAAAATGAGCATTAGGTTGGTCCATAAGAATGTAATTCTTGTGCTGTTACAGCAGTTAATACTGAAGTTATCTAGTAGGGTGTCTTAAATTAGAAGCTTATAGCAGAGAAGTTGTGTTGCAGGGCTACCATCTTCACTAGTTAAGGCTGAGAATGGGCACACTCAAGCCAGGCCCCTACTCTGTCATGAGCTGGGCAGAGCACAGAACGTGGAAGAGATGTATGTGTGAACAACTTATGCTGAGAGGCTTTTGGACATCCTACCTGGACAGTTGAGGCAGCCTTGTGGGGTACCACAGGCTGTGCTGTGTCAGTACAGCACAATCATCAGCATCATCTGTATGTATAAAGCTTGTGCTTATTCAAGGAGTATTTTTGCTGAGATCATCTTGCCATCTATGAAGTGGAGACAATTCATCATATTATCCCTCGTGGAGGGTGTTATTATCCTTGATTAAGTGCTGTTCTCAAAGAACAGAGTGGAGCTGGGCTGCCCATGCTCTGGACTGGTCCTTCCTGCCTGGCCCTTAAGTCCTTGCAGAACATGATCTATCTCCATCCATCTGTTCTCTCCTGAAGGGTATCTAAGGGAGGCCTGTGTCCTTCTGTGCAGTGCCTAGCACAGGAGTTTCTTGTTCAAGACTGCTTGCTTCTGTGGCAGTGAGTACTGGTAACAGTAACCATATGATAATACAGGTCTAGAAACACAGGATAAAAAAAACTACCTTTTTGCACTTTTCTTCTTTATAAACCTGAGCTACAAACGCAGTTAGATGAATGAGTTGTCACCCCTTGGTGTTTGATTTTTTGGTCATGCCTTTCTGATGAAACAATAAGAAATTTTTCGTTAAATAAGACTGCTGTCAAACTTTAGAATGTGTTCTAGTTCTGAATATTTTGGTCTCTTGTTTGTAATTCCTTATGTTTCAGATCTCAATTAACTGTCTTGCAGAGCCAGCATTGTTAATTCACACCAAGATATTGCTTCTCTTATTTCTTCACTGATTAGCTAATGTAGCTTAATTTCAGTGAGGGGTATGCATATTAAATGGCCTGCTGCAATCAAAATGCTTTTTAGTTTTGAAGTTTCTTTAATGCTGTTACAAATGTGTTCTTTGTGATAACATGTATTTATACTACTGAAAATCCCTTTCTATAGATCATTTCATTTGTGCAAAGTGCAAAAATATAAGTGTAAATAAATTGTGGAATGCTGCCATTTGTCAACAGTTGTGAAAGCCAGAAAATTTATTTGTTACAGCCATAAAAAGAGAATTCACTGGAGAACTGGATGGCTTGGGAGATGGATAATAGGTAATGGAGAACACACGATTTCACAACCAGGACATCTGCACAAGTCCAACCCAAAGGTCTAGTCCAGCAATCATTAGTATCTGTCCCACAGCAATCCACAAAAGCAAACAAAATATCAGGATGTGCAAGAGCTGGAATATAAAATAGTCTGAATAAACAGTGTAACCATCTGCCCAGAAAAAAATCCCAACAAATATTACCAATAACAGCAACATATCTGAAAAACCACCTTCTTGGTGCAGGCTAGAAGTTGCTTTTCATGCCTGCTTTCTCTTACACAGACACTTCATATGTGAGCTATGGTTACGCTGGCACAGTGCTGCAGGCAGAACCTGACTGTGAGAGTCATGACCTGTCTTCAAAAGGGCTGGTTAAATCTGTGGTATTGTAAGTAGAAAAAAAGAGCTGCTCATTGGTTGTAGATATGGGTGTACAAACACCTGTTTCCCTGGGCAGATAGAGCTATATCTATGGGAGAAGGATGCAGGGAGTCTGTGTTGCAGGACCAGGGCACAGACAGGGCTGTGCATCTTCCCTTCCCCCAAGTCTTACTCATCCCTGTCTCCGGACACCAGAATGATTAAAGAGCAGTAACAGCATCTGTGTCCACACTCCTCACTTCCCATCAGCATCTGGCCCCAAAGGTCTTGTACATTTTTCCCTAGGGCCCATCCTTCAGTGTTTGCTCAATCTGCTCCTTCTTTGCTGTTTTCCCTCTTCTTCTCCTTGGACTTCTTTTTCAGATCTCTTTCATATCTGTATTACCCTTCAGGAAAGTAAAAGATAGCAGAGTACTCCAGACTATATGCTTTGGCTGGTGGCATAGAAAAATTGAAAACTACTGGTTTTCTCTGAGCATATGGATCAGTACTTTAGCTTGGCAAACTGTTTAATGCCACTGTGCTCTTTCTGTCTGGCTCTCTCAATAGTGGCTTGATTCTAAAAATCATTTAATCAACTATTTTATGGGCAGTTTTATGTTAGAATGAGGTGGACACTTAGAATTGTGGCTCTTAAACAAGCTTGTGGTTTCTTAATCATACTAAAACCACTGCTCATATTCATCTAGTAATGATTTTGTCCTTTTCCTTCCATTTACTTCTGTTCTCTGAACATCTGGAAGTTCCTGTGAAGGAAAAAAAAAATTATTGCTTAATCTATTTCCAAGTTAGTATTTGACTTTATGCATTCTTATGTCAGTGACATCCAAGTAAAATGCATTTGTATAAAAAAAGAGTAGAATAGCACCAGATAGTTCCTAATGCGGTGTGTTAGGGACTAGTATGTTTTCCTTTGCACCTGATAGAGGGCTCTGGCTTTTCTCTAACTTTCAGCTCATGATTTTTACCTTCCACTATTCAGGAAATAGGATAAGTTTAGGGGGGCTATGCATCTTCTGAGATAGTTTCTAGGGGCTTTTTATTTTCCATGTGTGCAGGGGGATCAAGATCACAATGTATGTCCGAGTCTTCCATTACTATGGAGAAAGCCCTTGAAGGTTTCCTTGAACATTTGGCTGTTTTTGAGAGCTGGCCAAGAGAAAATTCCTTGATAGGAATTTGCAGTCTGTAGACTGGTCTCCAGTATTTTGGAATGCAAGTTAAGTAGTTGCCACTAGATGACAGTATAATCTACTGATACGATACCTAAATCAGCATTTCAATACATTATAATACTGAACTTGTTCTTTGCAGGAGCAGTTTATTCCACTTACTTCGCTGGATCCAGTCAGAACCCACTGGAATTCAGCAAAATGTGAAATTATCTGATTTAATTTTTTCCACCCTAAATGGCATTAGCTGGAAGGGCAAAAATATTATCCACAAGTGCTGGGCAAGTGCTAGAGGAAAAAAAAACTTGCAAGAAATAGACATTCCTAATTACTTAGATGTAATTAATTTCTGAATCTCTCCCTGAGCTCCTGGTAATGCTGCCTGGAATCTCTAGTAGTTATTTTCACTGTGTGTTGTCCTCCTGGCTTGATGGTGCTTTTCTCAGATATCACTGTCTGGAGGAGAGGAAGAAGTGGTGAATCAGGTCCCTTTTAACTAGCTGCAGTACAGATAAGATTCACACCGAGGAAACACTGGCAAACTGGTGTAAAAAGAGACTGAAAGTATCTACTGTTTTTAATGTAACCTGAGTCATGAGTATGCTTTCTCTTGCTCTTATTTAATGACTTGTTTCTCGAAGAGTTAAAGAAAAAGTGTTTCATGTGAAGTTGGACTTCTTGGATAAACAGAGGCAATGGTCTTCCTTGTATTCACCTCGCTTGTTTCTCCGCTTTGTGCTCTGCAAACGCATTGGAGAATATAAAAAAGAAGATAATGAAAGAAATCTTTTTTGCACTCTTTTAATATGTATGTTTACCTTTCTCAGTTGCAGCTTTGAAATTGCATTTTTTTTCCAAAATATATTGAGCCAGGACTTAATGCAATGAATATGAGTTTGCTTGTGTGGCAGAAGCAGCCTTGCTGTTACAGATGCGGTTGGGACAGTCACCTGTGGGTTAGTTTGCCTTCTTTTACAGAAAGCATTACTTCAAAAGCCAACAGACTTTTAGAGTTTACTTAATTACTGCATCTTGTATATAGCTGACATTTGTTTCTAGGCTGCTCAGCGCTGTGAAAAAATGANTTTTTTTTCCAAAATATATTGAGCCAGGACTTAATGCAATGAATATGAGTTTGCTTGTGTGGCAGAAGCAGCCTTGCTGTTACAGATGCGGTTGGGACAGTCACCTGTGGGTTAGTTTGCCTTCTTTTACAGAAAGCATTACTTCAAAAGCCAACAGACTTTTAGAGTTTACTTAATTACTGCATCTTGTATATAGCTGACATTTGTTTCTAGGCTGCTCAGCGCTGTGAAAAAATGAAGTGCTCTATCACAAGAGTCAGCTGTCAGGCAGGTTTTCACTTTATCATAAAAAGCAACAGAGAATCCAGACACCCAAATACTACAAAATAAACCCAAGACTTTATTTTCCACTTTATAATTTCAGGTTTGTTCAGGAATTGTGCAATAAAGAGCAGTGAATAGCTGAGAAGTGTCACATACAAATCCTCTGAGGGGGATGAGAGTTAGCAGTACAATAAAACAGTCTAGGCAGTCTCCAGGAAGAGCTTCCATTTCCTAACATGATCTTTTGGAAGTCTACCTTTGCCTTCCAAAGGTCACCTTTAAAATTTGCCATATGATACTGATAATGGCAGCCTCCTGTAAGACCATTTTCGGATCAAAGTCCTAGCCTAGCAATGACACAGAACACTGACACCAGTGCTCACCACTAAATAAGTACTTGTGAGAGTCAAATGTTCTGAGCCTAATAGTCATGTGAATTCCTGTTTCCTTGTAGTATTGTCCTGGAAGGAGTCATGGCTCTGAAGATATCAATGCTACAAATATATTTAATTAGAATGATGGGAAACTATCAATATGTGTCCATCAAGCTGAGTGGAAATGGAAAAATTAATATATGGGGCAAGAATAAGCAGGGATGAGAGCGCACCCATTAACTGTTTATATTGTCTGCTTGCTTTCTGCTGGGGACCTGTATTTGGCTGAATTGAGAGATCCTTCAAATAAGTCACTTGAAATAAAAGTGATCAGAAGTACACAGCAGTGTTTCAGAGTCTGTGTCAGAGATGATGCAACAGTGATTTTTTACCTCTTGCCTTCCTGCTAATTCTGTCTTCAACAAGAACCCGTTAATGTGGACAGAAACCATAGCCTGTGTTCTGCTGTTTGTGTGTTGACTTTAAACCAGATTCAGCAGGAGGGATTTGGAAAATGTCTTGTAGCATATCTGTATGTGCAGATTGGGGCTGGGGGAGGAGTCCTCCGTGCATTCTTATGCTTAAAATCAAGTTACTGTTACTGAAAAACTTTGATGATGTATGAGACTGAGAGGGAGTGGAATGCAGGTCTGCATTTTAAAAGTTTTCTTTCAGAATGGGAAAAAAAGAAGGGCCTGTATTTCTCCTCCTTGTCAGTTTCTCAGCTTCTTGTCTTCTGTTGAGATGCCACAAGCAATTGTGTGCAGAGTCTGCAAGTGGCTGAAACAGGGCAGTGATAATTTCTGTAGCCTCACGTGCACAGACTCTGCCTTGCCCTGGGTGCCTAAACAACACTTAGAAGAACATTTTTTTTCTTGAAAAAGTCTAGCACAAAATTCTGGCTTAAAACATATAGTGACTGCAGCGAAAGGAAAGCATTTTTAAGCCAGGCCACACACAGCAGTGGCAGGAAGGGGTGGGCCTTGATCTCTGAAAGTCTACTTGTCGCAATGCTGGGCGTTTCTTCTGTGTGAGCTGCAGCAAAATACCATTGATCAGGGAGAAGAAAGATGTTGGCTGCACTAGAAGAGGGGTCTGAGATCTGCTTGTGCTTTCTGGAATGTCACTGTACCAAGGATGTTTTTGACTACTAGAAAGGACTAGTATTCAGTAAGTAGCTGTGGGGACTTGGGGCAAGAATTAGTAAATGGTGTGACGTGATTCACAACGTGTCCCCTTGTGCATTCGTGGGGAGAGCAGAAGTGTATTATTTCTTTTCATGAACAGTGATTTTCTTGATAGCACTCCCGTAGGTATTTCACATACCTGTCCTCACAACTCACCTGTTGTTCTTGCAGGCAAATGCAACAAGCAGAGCTTCGTCACAAGAAAAATGGTTGAGAGCAGGGTGGGTAGGCCAGCAGAATGTTTTCCCATCTTCAAGCATGTTTGCTTTCATGTGTAAATCCCACCCAGCCTATTGAAGCCATCTGCCCAGCTCTAGTGCATATGCCTATGGAACATTTTCCTCAGCTTCATCTTTAACCTACGCACTAAAGTCTGAGAGAAAAAAGTAAGCCAAATGATGTTTGTGGGGATGTTTGAAGCTGGAAGAGAACACAATCACATGGCCTTGACAAGCCAAGTGTGCAGGTGGGTTGGAAGTAATTGAATATCCTGTAATGCTGGGTGTCACATCCCATTTTCTCAGTGAATTCAGAAGTGCAGATATACACTACTCTGGCTCATGCTGATAGGCACATAAACCTCTTTTTAAGAAAGCACTTGAAGAAAAGGCTTGTTTTATTGAGAAGCTGTACTGTATGTTGGTGCCTGTTGGTACCTGTAATGTAACGTTATGGGTCAGAATTAGAACCCCAACAGATGAAGAAGCACCTTCCACAACTTTCACTTGCCTCTGGATTGAGCTGACAAGGCAGAAGTAAATCTTCTTGAAACAAACAAGCAAAAATCAGACAAAGGATGGAGATACTCTAAATTAAAAAAAAAAAAAAAAAGACATTAAAAAGTAGATGGCCCCGTTTCTCAAAGCATCAAACTCCCTGTTTTTAGGGAATTTGGAATTCTGCCTTTGTGGATAGCATATGTTGCCTGAAGTGCTTGACTTTTCTGTCCTTTGTACATGGTACATATCTTTAGATTTAGGTAGAGGACAAGGACAGATTTTTCTGAACTAGGAACACTTTCTACCTTTGCTTTACCTTCACTTGCATACATGTAAATCCTTACAGTGAGAGGGGCGACACTATTTCCAGGTGTCCATCTTGTTAACCTTGAACTTACTCTTCCAGCTAATTGAACCAAAATATTTGTTGCCACACAGAAGAAAATGTGACACTTTCCAAAGCTTATTAAGTGTGGACTGAAAGGCTGTCTACTTTTAAGTGCATGTGTAACACATCTTTACATGCTCCTCGTTGAGGAGACTGGAGACTGTCTTATGCATTCCTCATTCTGAAGCACAGAGGTGCCAAACTGCCCTTGTCTTGACCATATTGCTCTAAGACTTCTGCTCTCAGAGTCCAAGCCCTACTGGGTCAACCAAATACATGTGGGCTGTAAACCTTCAAATCAAAAGCCCCACACAACCTCATGGGAAAGGCACAAGATCTCCCTGTTGCTGACATGTCATGAGAAGAAAGGTACAAGTTAGAGCACTGCAGATGAATGAGAAGCCACGAGGGTTATTGCTGGTCAGTGTAATAGGAGCAATAGGGAATGGCAGAGACTGCTGTGGGAAGTGAGAATGTCCTTAGTTTCAGATTATAAAAACCTTATAAAACAGCATTGCTGTTTCAGTAATGTTGCCCTGCATTAATATCTTCCTATTTTTAGCCTCAGTCTAATCATAACAAAGTCCTCACTTTCCCCCCACCCAAATATTCCCTGGAGAATTGTCTAATCTAGCTTTAAATAACTTAAGTAAGAGTAGTTTCATCATTTTCCTTTGGAGATGATTACTTGGCCTAATAGTAATTGTGAGAATTCTGTCGAGTTTGGTTCATGATGATGTTTGCAGACTGAATTCTGCAATTCTGTTTATAACGGGCTGGCCATAGATTAAAGCATCCACCGTTTTCTTTATGTTCAAATTCACCAAGTCAGGTGCCTTACAGCTTATTTCTCGTGGGAGTTTAGGTGCTTAAATAGCCATAATAACCTGTGGCTGTATGAATACTCACAGCTAACAATCCCTTCCTCTACTACCCTGCCCTGGTACAATATTGTGTGGAATTATCCTACTTGCCCAATGGCCTCAGTCTTTCTTTTTTTTGGCAGATGACCAATGGCAGCACAGATAACCCTTACTATTTATGTCCAGATAGAGCAAGAGTGCATAAGAAGGAGAGAACGTTAATTTTTTTTTTTTTTTTTTTTTGTATCTCTGTTGTTTTCTTTGAGGTTGAACAAACAGCAGTTAGACTCACGTTCAGTATTATGGTGGTAAAACACTAGTGGCTGGGCCTCCTGGTCAAACTTTGTGTTCTTAAGAAGAAATGCTAAATGGATGAACCCTTCTCTCTGTAGTAGTGGTGGTTGCTTTAAGCAGCAATTCTACACTTTTTGAACAATGGTCCACTATGAATCCTAAAATAGCACACAGACCACCTGCATTTCTTGCAGGTAAGTGTCTGTACACAGGCTTTTCATTGAAAATACCAACTTGCTGATACAATCCCATTAGCTGGCTAAACATCAGCTGCCATAGTCTTTCTTCTCAGTCTGCAGCTGAGGAACAAAAGAGACAGAATTACAGGCAGAATTTTTCTAGCTTAAAACCAAAAGAGATTTGGTTGTCTCCTTTACTAAGGCCAAAATTTACTCTTAATACAAATAGCATTTTCTTTCATCTAAGTGAGCAAGATTTGGGATGCTCAGAAGGATCAAGCTCTGTTACTGGTTTTAGTAAAAGGCTTACTTTGGTAGCAGGGATAGCACAAGTTGCCTGTAACCCAAGAGAGTGATTCCTTCCCATTGGAGCTGCAGTTTTTAGGAGTTTCATGACAGAGTTCATGAAAAAGTAGAGTTTTCTAATTGAGCTCAAACTGAAGAAACAGATGAGTTTTGGCCAAGGGCCAGTGTTTTCAGAATTGTTGATCAAAGATAAGTTTTATCACAGTTGGTCTTTAAAAAATACTGACATCTCAGACAAAAAAATGAGCTAAAACAGATGGAATGTGAGCCCTTACAATTTAAGCTGATCTGGCTTTTTCTTTCTTCTTCTCCTTTTTTCCTTTTTGCCCTGTGATCACAAACATAAAAAGATGGAGGTAATACAGGTGTAAAATTTATTATCACTACCAAACTCTTGAGGGTCTTTAGAGAGCAAAGTACATACGAAACCTGCATTTGACCTTAACCGTTACTTGTTCCTGTGGTGGTTGGGAATGATTAAGTCATTTTTAATGTAGTGGAAGCTGGGGTCATGCTCCACTTCTCCTAAAGCTCTTTAAAGGACAAGCTGCTATAATTACTATAATAAATGTTGTAACCTATAGAAAAGTGCAACCCACAGCAGACATGCTACTGGCAAAGACACCCAGGTTCTGCTCTGGGCATGCGTTATGGATTGTCACTGGCTTAAGCACCATAGTGAGTGTGGCAGCTATTAGGAGAGCAGAAAGAATATGTAGGAAAATGTAGACATTGCTGTTAACTGCATCAGGCTTTTGGCCCAATCAATTTATTTTTCCATTAATATTGAGGCCATAGAGTCACATATTAGAGCCATGTACAGACTTAGGTCAGAAGGCACTTCTGGAGGATGTTTGGTCCAACCCCCTGCTCCATGCAGACCTAACTTCCAAGTGAGAACAAGCTGCTCAGAGCTTTTCCAGTCACATTTTGAATGTCTCTAAGGACAGACAGAATGCAGTCTCTCTGTGCAGCCTGCTCCCATTCATAACCACTCTCACTCTGGAATGTTTTCCCCTTATGTGCAGATTTTTTGCAATCCTACTCAGCACTTTCTTCTTCAAGCCCTTTCTTGATTTTTGAAAAGTGCAGTCAACTTCAGACTTTTCAAGCTACCATTTTTTTATAAGAGGGATGTCATCTAGCAGGGAGAGAAGCAGCATGCCAATTGACATATATAATCACACAATTTGGGGTTTGAATTCTATATAGGAAAAGCTCTGTTGAACACTCATTATGAATTCTGGTGGAAAATCTGTAACCCCAAATATACTAATAAAAGCAATCAGTAAAACAATTACAAATAGCATACAAGCTCAGAAAAAAAAAAAAATTTCTTGCTTCATGAGTAGGGAAGTTGTGAGGGAGAAAAGGCCCCAGCATAGGGGTCTATTGTTTGCAGCCCATTCTGATTAGGAGTGAGAACACTGGAATTAGGGAAAGCCACATGCAGGTCCTAGAAGGAATAAATTTGACTCAAAAAAACGGCTTTATATTAAAAACCTTTGGATTTTTGCTTTTTAGTTGGTTATTTATTTGTGATTGAAATCTAACCCTTCAAAGAATCAACTCTTTCTTTAGTAATTGATTCCTGCAGTAGTCATGCTAGCCTACATTTCTTTTTGCTGTGACAGTTTCAGGAATATGCTGCTTGCACACTGGGACAAGGAAAAGAAGGAGGTTCTGGAAGAGCAGTGGCAAATGAATAGATGGCAGCTTGCAAGAGGAATTGTACAAGGACAAAGTGATCTTTTAGATGGGTGACTGCAGAATAAAAGCTACGTAGATGACATACTGAAAAAAAGTCCATGGATTTACTGTCAAAACCAAGAGACATGAGAGTGTGAAATTTTTTCCATTTCTGTTTCATCTGGTAAAAAAAAAAAATATCCTTTTCCAGTGCAGGATATGTGAAACGTGATAAGCAAAATGAATTTGAAAAGTATTGTAAAATACACAGGCCTGACTAGCACTCTATTTTAAATCACCTATTTATTTCCACTATAACTTAACTCAAATTCTGATGTGCTTTTTTTTTGAAATTCATTATGTCAACATAAGTAGGTGCAGCTTATAATCACTTGGATGGTTGTTATTTTTTAGCTGTTTAATTCATTGACTCACATCCGGCAATAATTCATGCAAAATGGGCTCTGAACTCCTTTCCAATATGCAGATTTGTGTGCAAATGAGCGTTACCTATGGTGTTCATACTGAAGCGTTTTTCTTTGATGTACATTTCTGACATTCTGAGATTGTAAAGAAGAAAATAACTTTAAAAATTTTAAGAAACCTTAATTGAAGTTAACATAAAAGAAGATACATGGTGTTAATTGGTCTGTTTCAGGCATAATTTGTGCCTTTGAGACCATGTCCCTTACCCCCCGCCAAAGTGTCAAGACTCACATCTTTAATTCAACAATCTTTGTATTAATTACCTCTGGATAAGGTAAGCTTTGATTGGGAGTCCTTTATTGTAAAATTACAGTACATTGCCTGCTTTAAGATAAATAAATTAGGGTTGAACTTGAAAAAAAATCTCCATCCAACTGTGAATGGGAAAGTGCATTTGAGTATCAAATGCTAGATGAAAGAACGCTTTTTATCAGACTTCCTTACTAGGGGAAAAGTGTTTTCTTTTAGTTCCTCTTTTTTCATTGTTTTTGCACATTGAAAAATTACAGCTTCAGATGGAAACACTTGGGTCCTTGGGCTGCCAACACTTTCCTCCCCAAAGGTCCCTTTCTGCCTCATGGGATCTCATCATTCTCCTCTGAGAAGAATTCCTGGTATCTAGTCCATTCATTTGTCACAGAATAATCAGTGAACTATGGATGGCATTCCCTCCTCTGCTGCTCACCATTCCCAGTTCTTAATTGCATCTAGTTGACTGTCCATTAAGGCCAAACTTGATTTTGCTTTCAGGGATGGAAGGATTGAAGAGGGCCTTTTACCCGCTCCGCGTCACCTGGATGTGTTTTGGGGAGTAAGTGGTACAAGTTCTGAGCAGTACAAGAGCAGCCACATGGACAGGAAAGCTGCCAGCAATAGGGGCAGACTAAAGACAGCTTGTCTGCCTATCTCAGAGGAAGACTACCCATTCCTGGCTTTGCTGTAATGGAGCTGCAGAGCTGAATTTGGACGTTGGGGCTTGGGTGCTCTGCAGATGGTCTGCTTTTTGTATGCATTATGCTGGCTGCAATACGATGCCCTCACATATGCTTTCAATGCAACTAAGTGCTTCGAACAGCTATTGTCAAATGTTGACAGAGCTTTAAAGCCCATAGGCTCAATTCTGACCTCAGAGATGCTGGTGGGACCCTTTTGAATCTGTAGGATGTGCTGTGTGCCTTTCAGGGTTAATGCACATTGTCCCATGAGTGCTCATCTGAGGGAAGCAGAGACCGATAGCTGAAAAACTAGGTGTGCCTGTGTGAGGGTGTTAAGGACACTTATTCTGAAGTTTCAGAGCTGACACCTGAGAGATTTCAGCTCTACTGTCTCTCAGTAAAGACACACTAACTGCTCTTCAAAGGATTTGCAGCATATACATAAAAGACTTGAAGATACAGGTTCAATTTTTTGTTCTTTGCATAATTTTGAGCACTGTCTTTCTCTTCCCTGCTGGGACCTTGGTCAGTGCAGAGCTCCCACATTTTCCCAGTTAGCACAGAAGGTGTGCCAGTGGGAAAGGGATGCTGGAGGCTTCAGTTTTGCCACCTGAACTGTCAACTGCCTCAGTAAGCCAGGTTTTACCCCATTTTTGCAATGTATAGTAACTATGGCTTTTGCCCTTTATTTGCATTGAAATCAGCTGAAATGAAAGATACCCAGCAAAAAAAGGCCAGAAGGACTTTTGTTTTCTTAAAAGCTCTAGAAATACTGACACAGCAAGACACAGGACACCTATTCAACCTTTCCTTGCTCTGGGTGGGGAATTGTACGAACTATATGTTGAAAACACTGTGGGATCTTGACCCAAGAACTGGTTGTATACTACTTTCTCATTGTACTAGGCCATTGTGATTTTCATCCTGCTACATTTGCCCATCCCCTAGAGGCAGACTTGTCAAGAAGCCTTTTGTCTGGCACAGTATTTTCAAATCCAAACTCTGATAATTATCTGTGGTTCTGCTGCTGACTTGAAAGGCAATTGCTAGGCATCGAATCCACATTCCCTTCAGTACTAAAATTAAGAGTAAGGAGCAGAGGCCTTTCTGTGACTGCTTCTCTCTCCAACACTTGACACCAAATGCACATGTGAGGCTGACCGTCAAAGATAAATGAGTTCAATAGAAAAGAGGAGACACATACTTGGATCTCGGTGAAATTCAGTACAAATCAGTAGAAAGTGCAACACAAAGGCTTTGCATGGCAGACTGCTAATCAGAAGAGGTGAGTATTTTAGCATATTTAAATGAGGAAAGGGCATGCACTAATCAAACAACATATTCCAGAAGTACTGAAAGAGCAAGGGAAAGAATGCTGCTTAAAACTTTTCAGCATGGATAGAGGATTTTTAAAATATAATTAAATATGATGATCTAGGTTTATAGGAAGATAATGAGGTAAGTAACAAATATGTCAAAACGAAACTATCAAATACTGTAATTATGTTGGGTACAGATTAGTTGCTGAAAAAGTTTCCCCATTACTGCACTATATCTGTCAGAAAAGCATATTCAAATAATAATGGGTTTTCTTTTGATTTGCTGTATTTAGCAAAAGGTGCTGTGTGGTAACTTTCCAATAGCTTTCATGGGATGAATAAGAATTACGTCATGAGCCTGCTAGGGTTCTTCAATATAAATTGGTGTGAAAGACACATAAGTGACAAAAAATCATTTTTTACATGTAAGATTTTAAAAGCTTTCACATCATCTAAGTAGATTGTTTTGAAAGTACCTTTATTTAGCTCTCTTACAGGCTTTGTCTTTCTTCTACTGTTGTCTTTATTCTACAGCCTGGGTTGCTGTCACATTCATTGACATTTCTCCTTCACAGCAGCAATATTTTTTGTTAATCAGTAAGGAAAGAGAATTAGTTTTACATCAACATTTGAAAGGGATATTTTCTTAAAACCTCCCAGGGAAAAAAATACCTTTTACTGAGAATTATACAAAAGGTACATGCTTCCTAGGCCAATAGATCATTGCCATATGAGTATAACAAAGGTTATTTAGCAGTCATGGGTTTTCTTTGGGAATATTGCCTTCACAGAAGCTGTTCTCTAAGGAGATGAGCTTATTTTAAGCTGATATTCATTAGAAAGCTGCTAAGCCGCTAGAGACACTCTGGATACAAAATAGGATATCTGGCTTATATTTTCTTTTGCAGGTAATAAGGGATAATATCTGTAATCACGATCAGAATCTTTGATTTATTATTCTGATAGGTTATATTTTGTCGTATGATATTCTGAGATTTTTTTCTCTATTTCTTTAAAGGAGTATTTTAATGGATTTTAAGCACATGTGAGCATGAGACATATCTTCAAGACGTGTCTTCCTCCATTTATAGAAATAATGTCTCCTTCTGGTTATTACCTGTATTTGCTGTAGTTGCTTGTCAAGGGCTTGAATTCTCTGCTTTAAAGACAAAATTTATATTTTCATTGTGTTCAGTAGCAACTGGATGAAGGCTGCATACCTCAACACATTAAGAGGAGGGTTGATATGATCTTTTGAAGGTAAGATGGGGTATATGTTTAATCTGTTATTGGATATTTTGGTGAAATATGAATCTTGCTTGAGGTACAAGCAGTTGAAGAAAAAACTAAGCATTAGACAGAAGAAATACATGACTGTATGTATTAAACAGTGGGACTCTTCGTGCTAAATACTGGATAAAGATGATAATGTAATTCAATAGAATATTTGAGTTCAGAAAAGAAACAGAGAAAGAATCAGGAAGATTTTGTCAAGAGTAAAAAGAAATTATTGAAAAAATGAGAAATAGTAGTTTCAATAAAAAATAAAGAATCTAGAAGGAAGAGTGCTTGCACATACAAAATAATCTCATCTGTGATAAAAATGGAACAATCAAATCTGAAAGGAGACTTGGGAAATATATCTTTTCAGCTGTATAAAAAAAAGCTTTTGGCTTATCATTTTTGACACTGTGGATACAGTGGGAAAAGAGCAGAATGGTATCTGCAGGGACAACATAGTACAGTCAGGGATTGACTAAAAGGTAAATTCTGCTCTTTTTCCTTTACGTTTTGGGTGGCAGGGTTTCACTGTCTGTACCCTCATTCCACACTATTTTCAAGCACGCAGAAAGGCTAGTAGTGGCAAAATAAAGGGAGGTGTTACCTAGAACTTCAGCACCAAAACTCTGAAGATTTCTGTTTTCTACACAGAATGACAACAATTCTGGATCAGGGCAGGAGTATTATGGAGAACTAAAAATCAAAAAGGGAGCACAAGACTGAACAGCTACACAATCAAAAAGGGAATATATTGCTCCTCTGTGGCTTTGGGTTACTGGCAATGACAGGCTTCTCCCAGAGCCTTTGCCTTTTCTTTAATTCTGTTTTGTAGACATGGAGGTGCTATTGATCACGTACTTCTTGTGTCTTGAGCACTGCTATCAAGAGATAAAACATGTATTTGATATCTCATGTGTCCAACTCCTGGAGATTTGAGAGTTCCTGGAGAGTTCTCATCATTGTCTTGCCATAAGTTCTCTCTGAAAGTCTCAGGGGCCATTTTGCCTCTTATTTCCTTGGTTTGCCTTCTGCCACTCTTAGAACACAGCTGTATGTTCATACAGCTCTCAGTAAAAGGGCATCTTGCTGAGGAATTTCAGAAAGAGCAACAGGCAATTACGTTTTCCAGAGCTGAGTATTCTAACAGGGTAGAGGAGTGGGGGGAAAGCACTGTGAAACTATTCTGCTTTTGTATTTAAAAGAGAGTACTAAAGAGTAGGATTTTTTTTCCTTCACATTCTGTAATATAATTGTTCACCTCACCAATACACCAACAGAGATGGGAGAGGTGAAAACAAAAATCTGTGGTATTTTGAAACTTTTTTGCTTTGCTGCTGGACAGCTTGTCCAAAAGAATGAAGTATAACTGGTGGAGCTGACTATAGAAGGTGGAGAGAGGAATAACCTCAAGTAGGTTCTGTTGTAGTACATAACAACCAAAAGCTGGTTCATTGGTGATATAATGGTTCACATACATGCACGTGATTTTTATTCATGTTCAGATACATGCACATGATTTTTATTTTTATCCATTTGCCTCAACAGGTTTGTCTTAGGCCTGGACCTCCGTATACATAAGGGTATACGGGTATATGAATGCAATTCAGTTCCTCTGCTAATGTTGACAAGTGTACATCCTCCTTGGGGTGAAGATGAACGAGTAACAAGTACTAGCCTTCAACAATGAACGTACATATCTTCGGTGCAGAAGCATGGAGATTCTTGGAGGCTATCCCTGCGTTGCCTTCTGTGAAATATTCTGTCTATCAAAGGAAAAGGCCTTAAGATGAGAGCAAGATTCTGCAAAGGGGTATTGCAACATACAGCAGTTTCCTGGTCCAACAGTAACACTCTTAGTAGCTTTTTCCCGCACAAAACAGAAAATCTGGTGTTTCTTGACAGAACTTCCTCCCACATTACTGACAGATAACCATTTGCACAATTACTCTCCTGTGACTTAGCTGCTTAGAAACTTCTCCAACACTTCAGGATGACAATTTTAGTGAAATTACCACCAGTATGAAAAAATCTGTCTGGCAAATTACTACGCATATTATGACAAGGTGACTCAGGATAAGGTTTTCCTACAACAGATTTACAGTTAAATAAATTGAAGGATAAAAGAAGATGAGGGATTTAATGGAGAAAGAGGTGATTTTTCTATAAGTGAGACATTCAAACTTTGCGTGAATTTGGAGACAATGTCTTAATTCCACCCTTTATAAGTATTTTTAAAATGTTCTCATAACATTTCACATCAAAACTATTTTTACTATTGGTAAAAACCAATAGTACTGAGTTATGTTTAAATGATGATGAGTGGGAACTCTGAGTCTAAGTGAGCATGTCTTTAAAAATTCACATAAAAACTCTCTAATCTGCCTGTAACTAAATTAAATTCAGTACTGTAGGACCTGCTCAATGCTGCAGTGGAGTCAGTGGAAAAACTCAGGCAAACGTCTGTATGTAACAACACTCTTCCAGCAGTCACCAAGATGAGCAACTATTCCTACCAATCACTAAATCTGCAGAATTCATAGAATATTTTCAGCATTGATTATCAAATCCAGATCTTTTTCACTGCTATTTACAATAAGGCATAAAGGATGAGTGATTCATTTTCTTTTGGTCCACCTCCAGACCAGAAACTTCAGTTATTCAATATGTTATTTAAGCACCTGCTCACTGAGCCCTGAATGATGCAATACAAGGATACCATCAAGATGTGTGTTAAAACACCATTTGCTTCCCCTCACAGTGGTGTTCTCATTTCTTTATGAAATATTTAAGGGGTGCATGTTGTTCTGACAGCGTATTAAAGCAATGTCTTCTTTGATGATGTAATAACTGTTAACAGCTTAACGCTCCCATAACCAGCTAGTAATGGGAAGGGTATGTTGGATTCTACTAGTTTTGAAGTGATGTCAGCCAACGATTTGTAGGATCATAGTTTTCCTTAGGTTTTAAAAATATTTCCATCTGGCATGCTTTATATTTTATTCTGCTCTGCTTTGGATTGTGGTTTTGCTGTGCTTTGTGACTTGCCTTGCAAGATCTATGCTTTTTTGCCTTGACCTGACCTCTGTCTTGATAACCTTGGACTGGTCTTTAAGGATTCAAGTTGCAAACACAGGACCTGTTGTCATCCTTCATTAAACTTTGAATATCTCACGTGCCTCTTGACTAATACTGTGCTCACTGAGCATCTGATTTGTTTCCATTTCTGGGACATGGGAAGTTTTTATGCCTACCACATATTTTTAAGGTTTTCAGAGATGTGTTCAGCCAACTTGCAACCTGATTCTGTAAAGTTATAATGCTCAAGTCCCAATCTAGAATTGATGCATTTTGTGGTTAAAATTGCTTAACTCTTTCATCCCCCATGAATTCTACCATATTTAAAAAGTCCATAATGATATCTGGTCTTACAGAGAAGTGGGGAACTTCCTTAATATTTGTGCAGCTCTTTGAAGAGCATGACATGGGAAGCAAGCTCAGGAGGGAGTAATGCTACATATTGCCAGTGTTTGTTTTGTTTTGACTTTGAAGGCTGAAGCTAAGTGACACTTAGGCTAAAAAGAGCTGTATTTTAGGACATTCAAACATCTCAGATACCTGTCAGACTGCCCAAATTCTGATGAACAAGATGGGTAGAAAGCAATGGATTACTAATCATTCAGAGAAACTTTTTGTTAGGAATGAAGCAACAGCCATTCCATGCCTCCTTGAAACCTGGAATACTTCACAAAAATACACATAAAATTTTACCACATGTAAAAAGGAAGAACTCAGAAATGGCAGATGAGCTTTTGAGAGAGGCCAGCTTTTAAAAGTGTCTGAAACATAGCATGCTCTCACAGGACAAGTAGAAAAGATGTACGTTTTTGTCTTCTGGTATAAGAAAGGACTACCAGGTGAGATGGGAATCTTTCTGGCAAAGCTTATAGCTGAACGTGAAAACAGATCTATTTCTGCTCATATGTGACTCTTGCACTGTTGATATCAAAGTATTCAAGGCATTGAACTCACATCTTTTCATCTCCAGACCTGCACAGTGTATTTTTAAGGGAGCTTAAGTGTACAGGTAGCAAAGTTGCCATACAACCTTGGTTTTTATGACTTACTGAACTCCAAAGCTGTGGGACTATATGTCTGATGAGTGAATGACCTTGGTGGCAGGAGCATTTTCCTTCAGATATACTTCCTGGTTCCACTGAAATCAGCAGGTGTTTAAATGTTGGTTTTACTGTGTGATGTATCTCACTGTTTGCTCTTGAATAGTTTGAAAAATGTTAATGAATGCTTACAATGTTTTCTGGTTGAATTGAGAGAGTTCACAAAGTGTGTACCTCCTTTGTGTTAGTAAAGTCTGGTCTATTAGCACCGAGAATTTCTTTGGCTATATCAGCTACAGGAAAATTTTATGAGAAAAACATGGAAAAAAAGAATGCATTGATGATGACCAAAAATGTTAATGTATTAAATTCTGCAACACATGCTCGATTGAGAAAATCCAATTCTAGTTTAACAGCTTGATTGCTGACTGAGAGAAAACCTTTTGTTCTAATGAACAAATGAGGAGGAGCAGTTTTACAAACAAAGCAGACAGACATTACATTTGTTTCTTTCTGCTAGTAGTGACTAATTAAAGATTCTGTGGATCTATTTCCAGAAATAATGCAGTCAGCTCTAGGTACCTGTAGTTAAATTGATTTCTTAATTTTGGACAATAGCCAAGGAGGAAAAAAATCATATTCCTGTTTGGGAAAGAAAAAAATAAACAAGAAGGTATATAACCTTCTGTAAACTCTGCAACCTCAAGAATTTCAGGAGATACTTAAACGAGCAAGAGCTGTTCGGCAGTGCTAGGCAGAAGATTGTTGGTCAGGAGACAAGAAGAGTTTAGTACTGCTTTACATCTAGAATTGGGATAACTTCACTAACCTCTTAGAAGACAAGGAATATGGATTTTCATATATTGACTGGGCAGTAGCAAAACAATTCTGTTTCTTGTCTTTTCAGATTGAAAGTCAAGTATATTGAGGTCTTTCAGCTGGCAGGTGCATGTTTTTCCTAAATAGTACAGCTGATAAATACACCTCTGGTTCTGCTTACTGTTACGGGTTCATCATGATGTCCTGTTTAGTTCAATTTCAGTTAGCAAGGTATGAATGCAGCAGGGATAAGAGAAGGGAGAAGGCTGGAGAGGAGGCACAGAAGTACAGAAGTAAGAACCAGATGTCAAACCGCTCATCCATGCGGTGTTCTTTATTGGTTGATGCATTTCTCTGGGTGATGTGCTAAGTTCAGATTCTGTAGAGTTTAGGCTTTTATTTACAGGGGACAATCTGAAATATTTCTGTTATAGCCAAAAACATAGAAATTTTAAAATGTAAACAGGTCCAGCCATCGCTCTTTCTGAGTGAACACACCAGATAAAACAATACCTCAAAACACAAAATTCCATTCCCAGCTCAATGAAAGGTGAGCTCAAAAGTCAGAGGAAGAATGAGTTATGAGAAAGCGTGAGTTACTAGGAAAGCTCTAAATTCAGTAGGGGCAAATGGAGAAGAAAAAGACGGGGACTGAGGATCAGAGGCAGAAAATACCCTTGGAGAATAACAGCACCAAAAAGTCACAAAGAACAACAAATCTGAATGGATAGAGTGCTAAAGCACAGCTAAGCTAGTGGCTGAGTGCTGGCAGTGCTAACCACAGATCTCTGTGCTCCCTAGTGTTCTTAACCTACAGGGCCCAACATGCAGCTGTTTGTCATATCAGTCATTTCTGTTCCTTATATCAGGTAAACAAGTGCTGTGCTGTCATCTCTTGCTGGGGGAAAGTTGAACTCCCACAAATCTTCTGAGGAAGTGTAGGAGTGTGCGGTCAAATGAAGAAGTAAACCTGCTGTGTGCCCTTGTTCTTTCTCTTTTCTTTCTGACCCTGTGGAGATTGACAAGGCTAGTTATTTTTTTCTTCCTGAAGCTCCTTTCTATGTTTATGGACACAAGGACCAGCACAGAAGCTACCACTAAAACATGGCAAATTCAGGGCATCTTAAACAGCCTGAGTGAGCTATGACCAGCAACATCTGTAGTTGAGGGGTTTCAGTGGGAGCCACCAGGGCCAGTCACTGTATATTTTGCTCAAAAATGGGTGCAAATCCTTTGGCAGACAGCACTCTCAACATCATCTCTATACCATCTGCACACAGCCCTTAGTTCCAAGTGTTGTAATTCAACACCTACTCCAAAGGGGAGAATATTTTAAATCACGTAGTTAAACCAAAGTCAAAGAATACTAGTAGGGGTTTTTTTTGTTGATTTTGTTGTTGTTGTTGTTTTAAAATTAACACTGTTTAGGAACCATTAGTGATCGTGTGGGTCATATTTACAAACTCTTGCCCATACCCACTAGGGTTAGAAAATGGCTTACAAAGTAAAGTGAAAGCTGAGGTTCTAATGATATAATTCCGGGAACTGAGGCTTCAGTAAAAACACAGATACCATAGAGCTTGTGCGATTCAAATGTCTGTGAGTCCAGGGAGGAATACATGATGCCTCTTCAATCTTCATTTTGGGGTGTTCTAACTCTGTTGCCCCACACTCAGAACCTTAGATGCTGGATCCAGCCCTAAGCCTGATTCCTTTACTCATGTACTTATTACTTTGCCTCTTGTGCCAACTCAGAATAGTAAGATTATTGCATAAACATCTCACTTGGGGGCTTGATTACATTACATTTACTCCTTTGAGTATTCCTTAATTGCAAGGATTAGGCCTCAGAAATGAAAATCAAAGTAATGTCAGGAACATTTTTCACTGAGGTGAGGGTGTCCTCTCAGAACCAGCATTGGACTTTACAAAAGGGAGGATGCTTGTCAGACTGGCCACCATCATGTTTGAAAATATCTCATGCTCCTTCTGGAAGATAACTTTTTGGTTATATGTATCAGGGGACATCCAGATGTCATACATGCTGGTGTATATTCCCATTGTGTCTTCCCACTAACAAGAAATGTTATCGACAAAATTGTTACAGACAAAGATCTATCTTTCTAAGATTCTTTTCCCTTAGGTTATGTTTTCATGGAATAAGAATGGTTTAAGTTGGAAGGCTCCTTTTAAACATTATCTAGTCCAACACCCCTGCAATGAACAGGGACATCTTCCAGTAGATCAGGTTGCTTAGAGTCCCATCCAACCTGACCTTAAAGGTTTTCCACCACCTCTTTGGACAATCTGTTATAGTGTTTCACTTCCCTCATTGTAAAAGACTTCTTTTTTTTTATCTAATCTAAATAGGTCCTCCTTAATTTTAAAACATGTATTCTTTATCCTACCATAACAGGCCCTGCTAAAAATTTGCCCCTCTCTTTCTTATAGCCCCCTCCAAGTACTGGCAGGCTGCAATAGGATTTTCCCAGAGCTTTCTCGTCTCCAAACTTCACAATCCCATGTTTTTTTTTCAATCCTAAAGGAGAGAGTTTTGCCCATCTTGAGGGAGAAACAACAGCAGAAAAGCAAACTCAGCCACCAAGTTGATGCAAATGACCCTGTGTGCCTGCTAAGGAAACCAGACCTGAGCTGGGTTTGAGCTGGCCTGTATGGGAGACAGAAACTGGATGCCAGGTATGAGAGAGTAAGGGAGGAAATGGATGCAAACAGGGTTGCATGTGACATATGGTTCCTTTTGCTTTCAGTCTAACAGAAGTTTCTTAGTGGATATGAAGTCCTGTGCCTGATTGTGTAAAGCCCATTAGCATATGTCTCTGCAGTGGGTTTCTGTGGCAGAGTTCCAGTAATTACTGTTCATTAGTATTCATTAGTACCAGGTCTTGCCTGATCTTGAGTTCATGTTGAATCAGCACTGCTGTAACATTTTTGATATGGGCTGGATGTAGAGGTCAGCATGGAGGCATTAATTAGGCCTGGTAGTCAGAAGTTATTTTCATGGCTCTTCAGATAGGGTTTGTTTCAGATGCACCATGGCTTTTCCTTCTGAAGTGGAAAGCATACATGTAAAGTGGAGCAGTGGCGAGCCTGACACTCAACCGATTGTGAATGTAAAAGCAAGGATTTAAAGAAAGCCCTAAACTTGCTCTCTCTTAACAGCGACCTGTTAAAAAATCTGCACGGTTTTCAGTGACTTTTCTTGTTGCTTTCCTTACTGTCACAACTTAGGAATGTTGACACTGAAAAGAATTTAAAAGTGCAAAATATGGATAATAATGTGATTTGTATTGCTGAATGCTCATTCCTCTTTTGATCAGCTACTGCTGATAATAATGCAACCACGAGCTTCCAGGGTATACCCTCTGACCTCTACAAAAAGAAGGACATTGAACAACAAACCTACTTGTCTCTTTTTAAAAACAAAAAGGCGGAAAAGATTGCGTTAGAATAGTTGCTACATTAAACAGATAAGTTCAAGGTACTTTTGGAACCCAGAGGTATTTTTGAGAGTTTACAACTGAGGAAGGATTGAGTAAAATCTGAACACGGGTTGGCCTTTTTATCTTTTATGGGGAAAGAAAGTGAAATTATTTCAATTTCTATTTTTCTTAGAGAAAAATATATTTTCTATAGATATCTTAGACTGTACATTTATCTAAAAGCACAGCTCTATTTATCTTTTCTTTACTTCAACAGTCTGGAAAATCATGATCCTCAACACACAAATCCTTAATCCTAGTGATAAGCAGTCTCAGTAGAATGTTACTCACCTGAGAAAGAAAAGGTATACAAAGATTCATGCACTGAAGCAGTCAGCCAAGGTATTTTCTTTGTCATAGCCAATGCCTCCTTTAGCTGAATTATTCCTATAATACAGAGATACAACTGGTGAGATCACAGTCTTTTAAATTTCAGTAACACAGAGTATTGCCATTACTTGGGAATTACTCCAAAGAAATCTGGCCGAAGAATACCAGGAAAAAAAACTTTTTTTCAGACTTTCTCATCTTCAATAATGATGAATAAAATATTTAAGACAGAGCAGGAAAATTTCTCCTGGTAAAGGAGATGCTGAGGTTGGGACTGATCTCCTCATAAAGTCGTGTCTTTCTACATAACAACACTAATAGACTTGTAGATCTAGTTACACTTCAAAGTAAAAAGCACAAAGTCCTCTCCTGCTTGGAATAATCAAAAGATTCCAGATGATGACAACAAGACTAGACAGTCTTTAATGCTTCCTGGATTCCTTTAAATCATGTTCTTTTTGACATTCCTCTGCTCTTTTTCCACGTTAATCTCAACATGGGTAAACTGCTAAAAAGTGGGCAAACTGCTAAAAAGTGTGCCCAGTAAACTGGGCAAATGGGCTTCTGACCTGACCCAGCATGGTCACTCTTATGTTCTTCTAGCATGTCTCCAGATAGATCATATTGAGATCCTGATGGCAAAACATTTCTGCATCATTTTCAAATTGAAAGAGGATGGAAGCAGATACTGCCATGCAGAAAGGCCTTTGTCTCAAATGAAAACAAGACAAATCCTGTAGATTAAGAAAGTACTAAAATAACACCTCATGTAGTAAAGATACCTCTGTCAGTAGTATGAAGTACAGGAAAAGTCACTGCCTGTACCTGAAAACTTTTGAAATATTGCATGATGTAATATCAGAAACATTAGAAATAAAGATGAGTGATTTTATAGCTTCAAGATATCCAAGTACCTTCATGAACCTAAGCAGACCAGAGGTATGTTTGGTGAAGGATCTGGAGAGATTTGCAATCCACACTGAGAATGGGGATGAAAAAGCTAGTATCACATCCTGTTCAGGCTGGTTCCCCAGCCTAAAAAATCTGGCACCCTCTGAGGTGACCTTTGGCACCAGCTGGTTTATAGCTCAGACTCACACATCTGTCTCCAGAGCTGAACACCTCTTGGGCCTCACCTTGCCCTTCACCAGAAAACGCGCACGCTCTGGATCCCAGCTGAACTGGATACTTTTCACTTCCAAATGATTTAAAAGGAGAGACAGTCCTCTTTTAGGGCTTCAATGGGTGAGATTCTTTCACAGTAATGCTAAGGGCTCTTTGCAGATTAATGATGTAAACTTGTTTGAGACACAGTGCGGAACACAGATTAATGACCTCCCAATACAGTATGATTCACAGGTTCCCTTATTTGCGTGTCATATGCAGACTGGCCTCAAAACAGATATGCTATGAGCCAGAACATTTAAAGGCAAGAAAGTCTGAAGTGCACAACCTGTTTTTAGGATGTTTTGCTAGGAGTTATCGGATTATGAGGCAATATGAATGTTGCAAATGCAACCGTTTCCTCCTGTAAGAAAAATAAAATGCAGACTCCACTAAGTAAGTAATAGCAAGCCTTTTCTGCAAATAAAAAAATTAAAATTCTCTTTATCTAGAGATACAAAACAAATTAAGTTCAGTGATGGCACGTTCCACACAGAGGGCTCCTTTTCTTTCTTGCCATGCTTGGCATCTTGTTTTAGGATCCCTCTGATGTGGTACTCCTGTTGCAAGAGAATTGTTTCTAGTTCAGGGAAAGAATGATGCGTCTTTAATAAACAAACCTGGGAGCTAATACAAATCCATGTTGACAAATGCTTGTCAAGAAGAAAACCAAAGAAACAAAATCAATACATAGTCTTGCATTAAATCACATTGTTTACAGATAGATCTCCTGAAACTTTTTTTTTTTTTGGTTTACTAAATAGCTGTCCCTGATTAATTTAGGATAAACCAGAATTTGGCTTTATAACAACAGAAGTTTTTTTAAAAAAAGTTTACAGCCAACCTCTTCAAATATTCAGTCGTTTTTAAGGAAAAAAACATTCCTCCCAGCCTTCCTTATTCTGACACCATTTTACTTTAGAAGATCTCAAAGTACAAGTGAATACATGACACTTGCAGTGTCTCCAGTGTACACATTTTACGTTTGATTTATGACATTACTATATAGGTGCACTTGACAGCTTTCAGATTGAAGCAGAGACAAGAGAGCTTTAAAGTGAGATGGGTTATCTGGGTAAATCTATCAAGGGTTCGTCCTGGGAGAACAAGGAGAGAGGCTTTGTAGAGCCCTGCTGTGTAGCAAGCCTCCATGCTGAGCACATCCCAAGCTCCCTGACAGTTGCACTCAGCCTTCACTGTAATAACGAATAAAAGGGAGCTCCCTGTAGATTACAGATCTTCCGTGTTTTGACATTGACCTTAATACATAATTTAACCACAAAGCCTGAGAAGTGTGGAACAAGATAAGAAAAGACCACAGAACTGGCAAATAAAGTGATGTTCAATCAGAAATCATATTTGTTCCTGATAGTGGAGATGTGGGCATTAAAAGGGGAGACAGAGAGGGATTGAGAGAGAGAGAGAGAGGGAAAGAGAGAGGGAAGAACAGTCTGGTTTATTTGAAGACTTATGGATCTCTTTTAAAGGACATATGGTTGTCAAATAAAAGTTTGTCCTGGATTTGCAGTAAGAAATAAAAAAAAAAAGTCAATGGTTATTAAATTTTCATAGACACCAGGTTGCTGCTTTTCTCAAAATACAGCAATGGCATTTTCCATGCTTGCCTCATGTCTGTGCTTTTGCATTTAACTCAATGGACTGTGGCTGGGGCGATACATAGAATTACCATAAAGCTGTCCTTAGGCATATATTTAGACTAATCAAGTTTAATATCTGCCTATTCTAGACCTTAGCTTGGGTTTCTACATTAAAATAAACAATTGTTTGGATGCTAAGAGTTTGTAGGTTTTTCTTCTTATTTACAGAGAACACTCAATGCACAAATGAAATGCACAGTGGGATGGCCTGCTTGCATGGTAATGGCATATTTTTACTTTAGCAGAAGAGGCTCATGCAAAGGAACAGGATTTTTAGCATAAAGGGTGTGACTGTGGGTACTGTTAAAATGAAGCACAATTCTTATGGAAAAATTATCACAGATAAAATGATGTACAAAATAAAAAAATGCTTTTGAAATACAATGGAGGAGGCAAAAATTGTTTGGAAAAATGTCTTTTCACCATTTGTGTTGCTTTTGTTTTTTTCATCCCTATTGGATAACATGTATGTCCAGCTCATCGCACATTTTTCCTTCTAATTATTTTTATATGGTTCCTGACTTACCAGTTTTTCTAATGCTACAAGACCTGAATGGTGTAGGCTTTGAGAAAATTCCCATTTATCAGTTGTATTTTAAATTGAAAATATTTACAATTAATGAAATTTGAATATAGATTTGACTTTGATTCTGGTGACAAAATTTAAATTTGGTGCCTCCTTCTGGATGGGTTTCCAGACCCTTCCCTTATCTCCAAATTCTTCAATTCCATCTTGGGAACACATGCAGGCATCTAAGTAATTGGGGTGGTTTTGTATGAGAATGGGATTCCCTTGTGTTTCAGCACAGATACGTAATTGGGCTGGTTTGAGATTAATACCTTTCCTTGGGTACAAATATTTGACTCATAATATAAAGTCAAATCAAGAGAACAAAGAATTAAACATTAAAGACAATACACTCTTTCATGTATAAAGACGGAATTGTGTTTCTTTCATTTCCAAAAGCAAACAATTGAGCAAGCCACTCTAAGGGAATTAGAGTACATCAGTGCTTTCATTTGGGATCATTGTTGCATGCACACTTTCAAACAGTATGTTGAAGTATGTTTGGGATTTTTTAAAGTGCATATATATATATATATATATATAAAATAAGTTATCAGTATGATTCCTCAGAGCAGCCTGCAGACCAGAAATCCCTCATGTTTAGGATAAGGTTTCAACTCAACAAAATACAATGGTCTTAACATTATCTCCCTCTTCACAGCAGTCCACGTAACCCCTTTGACATGCTCACTTTTGTATGAGCAGTACAACCTATTTGAAAAGGGCTGAATACTTAGTGTTCAGCTGCCTGCTACGTTTTTGAAGAACATGATGATGGTTAAAGTCCCAAAGCTGCAGGGCAAGTTCTCCGGGATTAATTGGCCCAATTTAGTCCTAAGGATTCTGATCTAAATGAACTTCAGAGTGCTTACACCAGGCTTGTTAAGTCTACAGTTAACCACCTTTACAACAATTTTTCCATTTGAAAGGAAAAGGAAGAAATAAATGGGGGAAAAAAACCAGAACTCCAACCCAAACATCTCAACTATTTCTGGTCCATCTATGCAACTTTCCATCTGTGTGCTATTAGTAAATATGAGGCAAAACTCTGTATCCATATAGAAGTGAGTGAAAAACTCCAAGAAATAGCTCATGGAGATGACAGTCACTGAGATGTTTTATTACCTAGGAGAGGAGACAAAACAATTTTGTTCTGTTCAAAATAGTTCCTCATAAAGCCTGGCAGGAAGATTGGCAAGGTGGGTTCAGAAAAAAGGGAGAGACAAACTCGTTTAGGTTTGCTGAGATTAGCTGCAGTATTTTAAATACTCGACCATTCATTTGGATCCAAATGTGCTAGCTTGTCTTTCAAATCTTCTGTTACACAGATTCATCATTTTTCATGGCCATTTTTGTTTGATTTATAAAATAATGCCACAGGTTTCCTGGAGAATACATTGTTAAAAGTAGGAAGTCACAGGTGATGCCTGTTGTATGACATTGCCATAACAGCTACAACTCCAAATTTAGTAGTTTGCCTTACTGGCACACCAGTCTGAAGGTCTGCCTGTGCAATGCATCACAAACCAGGGTGTTGAGAGTCCAGGAGAGAGAACAAATGGTAAGAGGAAGAGGGAAGCGAAACAGAGTGCTTTGGATTTGGCAAAAAATTCGGAAAGGTGTAATCTGGTGTGACATTTCCCTGTCCTCATTAGGACTAACTTTCACAAACTGATGGAGACCTGGCAGATCTGCAAATCTTCTGTGATTGCCTGTAGAGACATAAGGACTGGAAATGGGGTAATTGCACACAGGGTGGCTTAGGGGGTTGTTTCTGACTTATGGATGGGAGATGTTGCTTTCATCAAAGAGAGACACAATTGTGGTAGCTTAGCAATTTTATCAGCAGGCCATCAAGAGGATCTATTTCAAGGTCTAGAAAAACAAAAAACAAAAGAAGAGCCAACTGGCGCTAAGCTTTCCTTGAGCAGAAAAATAGAAATTAATTTTTCTCCCTGATGAAGAATCAGTGCCTGGAGTAGATAAAATTTTCCAATATTTTAAAATGATGGTGAATGCTGAAAAGGTAAGGGGAAAGCTCAGGCAGATGTGTAGAGGCTGTATGAATACTCTAAAGTCAAATAAAACATAAAAAGGACCAGTTTTTGACCAAGTTTGGTGAATAGAAGGACCATATTTTTCCCAAGAGCAAAGTGAATGAAATGGACATTTGATCTTCAAAGTTCCATCGGGGGATAAAAATCCTCTAGAAGATATATTATCAATAATATAGATGGAGCAAGAGACTAACTTAGCATAGACTCAAAACTAGCCAGTCCTTGTGAATTTAGGGCAATGAAAAGTGCCCTTGTTCAAACCTACACATTTTAAGGTGAATCAGTGGAAAGTTCTCAGGCTAAATGCTTGAGCCTATGTCTGTGAACACCAGTCAAACGGGTGTGTAGGAGAAATGCAGGTACTTTTTCTTTAAGAAAAAAGACAAAAGTAGCTTTTTCAACTGATGCAAATGAATATAAACCAGTCCAGTATATGTGCCAATATCAAGGAAGGAAAACAAGCCATATGTTTGCAAAATCACTCAGACTAGAGCAGGTAATGAAATGAATAAATAGTGTGCAGAGGTGAGCTGTGCATTTGCTCAACAAAGAAAGATGCTGCAAAGTCAAAAGAATGCCTAATAAAACAAAGCACAAATGGCCTCCATGTGATGCACAAATTAGGCCCAGGAGCACAAATGAAAGAAGTGAGAAAAACTGAAACACACTTGTTCAAAAGAAAGTATGGAGTTGGGGAAGTCAAAGGTGAGACTGAAATCTGAAAGCAAGGGACAAATTCCAGGCCTGGCCAAGTGTGAAGTGTCACTGATGTTCAAAGGCACAAAGAGTAAAACAAGGCGTTGTGGTAATGCATTAAGGAGAGCAAGTAGTCCATGGGCATAAGTTTGGTCTCGTCACTGAAATGTGTGCCAAAGCCCAGTAGATTCATAGCCCCGGGAACAACCTGAACCAGACGTGAATGTGCCAATGCGTGAGGTGAAGTGTGCTTGCAGAAAAAAGGGGTCACCTGGTGACATTCCAGGTACAGCTAATGGAAGATGCAGAATGTCTTACATGTGGCACTAATAAAAGTGCAGCAAAACATGACAACAGATGGCTTCATTCACAGGATCAGTCAGAGCAATAAAACAGGCTTGTTCTTTGTAGCTGTGGAGAAAAATAGCAAAGAGGATTGGTCTTAGATTTTGCAGTGACCACAAGATGCTGAACAAGATCATTTAAAAAGGGAAACATTTCCATTTGCTCTCAAGGAACAAAATGTTTGCTGAGATGGCAAAAGCCAAGTTCTTCAGAATATTAGATACAGAGGGAGAGTTTTGGCAGGCTCCCCTGGACACTGAACACTTCACAATTTGCTTTCAAATCATCATTTTGCAGATGCTGCTTCCTGGGTTTGCCTTTTGCCATGTGTTTAGTATACTGCAGAAAAACACCCCAAGCACTAGGAGGTCTCCCTGGGGTGAAAGTACATGTGAATGATACAAGAGAAATGGGCAGCTCTGCTTTTGAACATCAGGAATGATTGTGGAGAGCACTAAAAATTGCAAGAACAAGCATCCTCAAATTGAACAACTCCAAACTGTCAGTCTCAAGCTAATAAGAGAAGTAGACCACAAAACGAATGATGCCTAATTCACCTACAGCAGAGGCCTCGAGGGCTGTGACAGTGATTCAGGACAGATGAATGAATGCTTATTCTAGATAGAACATGCAACAGCCATAAAAGGTTCTGGGATTTTGTCTAGAATCAAACGACAAGACATTAAGCACAGATAACTTTTTATGGAACACAAGAAAGGATTCACTGAAACATTACCAAGCAAGCCTATTGCAATTTTTTTCCAAAGGCTGAAAGAAGGCTGTCAATATAGAGGTCCTGCCAACATTAAGCTGTAATTACATTATATTAAGTTGTAATTGTGAGCAACCAGGTGACCTAGAATGATCTATAACACAGTGTTTGACTACTACAAATGTATGAAGCCCTGTATTTACCCTGGATGTGGGATGAGTTATGCAAGCAGTCATATGAACTATAAGCAGAGAATGATAAAAGCCAAAAACATTTCTCATGCTCACATTAGATCACCTGGAGATTAGTCATAAGAAGTACAAGAATGACAGTTATCACAGTAAGGCAAAGTAAAATGCAGGGAAGATATTCATCAAGAAGAACACTGTGGAATGACTAGTCAAAAAACATACCAGTAAAGTTCCACTTTATCCACAGATGAGGCAGATATCAGAAATGGTGAACATAAGTGGGGACTGGTTCAACTGCATCAAGTAGACCTCTGTAAGTTAGCTTGTAATGCCTATATTGTTGATCTGTTCCAGGTTCCAAAATCAGAAGTGAAACACGATTTATGTGAATAAGCATAGTGTCTCTCAAGGCATATCACTAATTGAAAAGACCACAGGTTTAGCTGTGATCAAGTGTGTTACAACTGATGCATAACTGTTAAGAAAGCGAATGGTTATTATTGTGCTTCACAAATTCTGAACTCCCAAATGTTTCTACAGCGTATGCATTTTAACATAAGACATCAAAGGCTTGATTCATTCGCCCAAGTATAGGCTTCTTATTCCATTTAAGATGCACAGACATACCTGAAATATCCACAGGGGATGATGCAGGACTTCAAGGAGACCTGTGCATTACTACAGTGTAAGCTGGAGGCCACAGTGGACACATTAGGGCATCTCAAATCCCATAGATACCCATATATACCCATAAAGACTCCAGAAATTCTTTAACCATAGATGTCAAAGGCACACCAGAGCACACTCTCTGCATAAGGAAGAATTTGCTCAGGAAACACTTGGCATAGGAGAACCCTGGGGAAAAAAAAAAGGAAAGTCAGCTATACAAGTCTACATAGGTACCTGAGACATAGAAACAAGCCTAAATCAAAGAACAACGTATAACTGTGATTTTTGGCAAACAGCCTAGAGAAGTCAAAATGGACGAAGAACTGTAACAGTCACCAGGTGTTTGCCACAGCCCAGAAATACAGACCTCGGCAAAATTACTGCTGTCAGAAAAAGGGAGTGAAGATACATCACCTGGTTTACATTCTGGGAATTGAGCCAGTGAATGGACTTCTCAGACAAATGTATCATCTCAGTACTGGGCTTATAGGAAAACTTATTTAAATTTTAGTATTTGGCTGATATCCCTGTTCTTCTTTTAAATTAGAACTACAAGGTCGCCATATGAAAGAGCTGGATGATTCCCCTGGTTAGCCATCCCAGCACAAGCCTGGTACAGCACTTGTGGGTTGTAGGGACCTGCTATTTAGTGTGGTTTTAGCTGTTGCCAGGGTGAAGGTCAGCACTAATAATATGATGAACAGGCACCAAAAAGCTTCAAGAACAGGATGTCTCTCTGATCACCAGCACTTACCTGTCAAAGCTGGGCTCAAAGTCACAGGTAAGCTTTGAGATTAATTTGGCAAATAGTTGGATTAATTTGAAGGCCTGTTTCCCACTGTCATTTCTTTTAGTTTTCCTCTCACTTATGCTGTGGCCAGTTCACACTGTATCCTGCTGCCACTGGCAGGCTTGGTCTGAGCTCTTCATTCCACAGGCTTCTTCCTCATGTTCTTTATCTAGGGCAGTCTCTGGCCATCCACAGCAGGTTTTGTTGGACCTGAAAGGTTGCAGCTGAGCTCTGTTGAGCACTGTGATGCCTGCTGAAATGGAAGATGCACACATGTAGTCCCAGGCAGAGACCCTTCTTGTTCAGGGGGGCAGAGATTGTTGTGACATAGGAATTTTTCCTGTGGGGTGGGGTATTAAAAATGCCCATGGCCCTTTGCAGATAAGAATGAATCTATGCTAGCAGAGAGTTGTTATTTCAAAGTTGTATTTGAATTACAGATGTAAAGAAAAAGCAACGAATCCCACAATATTGTTATATTTGTTTTTTCTTCTCTTTTAACTTGCACACAGCTGAACAAAATTATTTTATGTCCAGTAAAAGTCCTCTCCCATAAATTTGCTGGATGTTTCCTTTTATATGAATTTTTTCCGTATGCTTTATGAACGTTTGAAAATGCAGGGAGAATAATTGCATTGTTGATAAAAATATAGCATAAGTTGAGGAGACTGCTACACTAATGAAGAAAGAAAGAAACGTTTTTTTAGGGTCAGAAAGCCTGGGGCAAATGAAAATCTTCTTGGAAACTTCAGTGGCAGTTTTGCTTGAGTGCAGATTATGGTCTCATGAGCTCTGTGAGTGGACAGGCATGCCCATATAATTTTTACGACATGTGCATGTTATTTAATAGGATGGTTGCACACAAAATTCCCAGGCTGGAAAATCATTGTCCTAAATGGAACTGAAGTCCCAGCTTAGATCAAAATCCATCCTTTGCTGCTTTGAAAAATGATCAAAAGCTTTGGTGGAAGTTTCCCTGTTTCTGTTGCCTACATGTACAAGGTGAAAAGGATATTAGCAGGGGTCTCTAAGCATCTCACCTGCTGTCTGGGATTTGGGGTCCAGGAGAAACTACATTGTGCCCTGTGTCTACAATCTCTTTGGATCTCTTAGGTAAGATGGGTAACTTTCTTTGTGTGGAAGAAGAGGATGGATACAGAAAAGTGGTAAGAGGCATGGCAGTCTTCCTAATGTTCCTCAATATATTTTTAGCAAGTAACAAATTCCCTTCTACTAAAAAAAAAAATAGTTGAACCAATTTAATAACATGTTCAATTGAAAAAAATTGTTAAGAGGAGGAAACCTTTTGGGTCCCAATTACTGTTAATTTGTAATCCGGTGAGGTCAAGTACCTGATTAAATATTTATATAGGAGAAAGGTCATAGTCTTTTGTGATCTTCTATGCCCTGTGTTAATTTTCCGTCAGATGCAATGAGTTCCTTTTGGAGAACACTTTATCAGAGAAAGTAAGCCTTGCTCTTGGCCTTTGAAAAGGCAACTGTTGGGTTTTGATGTCAAGCAGCTGAAATCAATCTCTTGCAGTTAGGTACATTTTTAGCTCAAGTTTTTCCAAAGCAATTTAGTGATTTTAGGTTTCTCAGCATTTGAACGCTCATCTCAATGCCTTTGAAAGGCACTAGACTTTAAGGAAATGAAGAGTATCTGACCTCTGTAAATTGGGACACTTTAAAGAGGTCTCTGCTGGACATGTGTGTGTCATATGGAAACCTTTCAAAATCACTAGTCACTTTTGAAAACCTTGCACTCAAAGGACACAAAACTTTATTGGTTTTTTTGGTCTATTGTAATTTGTTTTGCGGCTTAAACCCCACAAAAGAGGCATGCTGTATCAAGTTCATGGGGGTCTGATGAGAAAATAAATATCTGGGTGAAATTCAGGCAAAACCAAATGGAACCAGCAGAGATTTGCCAAGGTTTTCAGTTTTCCCGCTGTATCTGTGGAGGGGCCAACCACCTTGTCTGTTCCTCCAGCTGAAGAGATGGGACAGATGGAGATCAGCCAAAGTCTCTCTCTAAAGCACTTCCTATGGCACTGCATGGAGCAGTGCACTCCTGACTGCAGTCAGAATGTGGGGCCTTGGACATCCTCTAAGGGTGAACCCAGCATTTTCTAGAGAGTGGTCAAGTGCCCCAAGTGCTCTGTGGGTGCACCCTGATGTGGGACATAGTCTCTACAGAAAACCTCTTTTGTCATTCTCATATTGAAATGAGTATGTTTTTCTTCACACTTTTTCTTTCCTTGGGTGTGTGTTTATTCCTGTTTAGTTGGATGCATTTTAACTCTTCTCTTTTACAGCATTTTAACTATCTCTCCATATGCTGTACACAACCACACATTAGAAATGTACATTCAAGGTAAAGGATCTACGCCAGGCAAATATAGTAGGTGACTTGGAAGCCACAGAAAGCATTCAGGGTACAGAAGGCTGTCAACAATTTTAGTTTCTAGAGGTAGTTGATTTGCCATAAACCAGTCATATCATGTATCATGCAAAAAATACCCCTGTGAGTATAAGACAATTATGGGGTTTTGTATTCATGATGTATCTTTTTAGCTGTGGAAAATCGGTATGGAGTAATTCACAAGTGCCACTGGGCCTGCTGTAATGCCATGCAGCATTCTGAAAGAATATTGTTGGAATGACCCTGTTGAGTAGAGCCTTGACTGAAAACTATGCTTTATTGTACTGCTATTTTTTCCCCTTTGTAACCCATGATTGCTTATTGACTGCATTAAATGTCTTTGGCCAGTGAACACTAAGTAGTACTGGGAGAAAGATATGACATCCACCTATTTGCAGTAATTTTTTCCCTCAATGTTGATGAGATTGAAAGTGATACAGACAAAGCAGGTAGCTGTATCCTTAGGAGGGTAGTATGCTTACTACACTGCCCTTTCATGAAGAATAATTGTAGAATCAACAGAACATTTGGCTGTCATAATTTTGGCTATATTTTTCTCTTGTTTGTCAGGTTTGAAATGTAGGCTCTTGGGAGTAGTGGTTATTGGTATTCCCCATTTATATAATATTGAGTGGAATGGAATGGTGACCCTGTTTGCCTACTAGTGGGCTGCATTTTCTAACCTGATATTATACAATAATATAGTTAGTGGGCAGAATCAGGGACTTAAGAATGAGGTTATTTTAAATATGAATATTTTAATGTAGAGAGCAAATCCATGTTGAAAAAATTTTATCTCTTTTTTGCCAGAACATGTAGAGTTGAAGGCCAGGAAATGCTCAAGTCATCTAGGCTTTGCATTATCACAGACCCATACATATCCCAAATTACAGATATAAAATCCAAATAACTTGTGCTTCAGTGAAATAATATCTTCATAATGGTGAATAGTCTTACATGGAAGAAGTCCAAAAATGTGAAAGACTACTACTATTCCAAGTGGAACAGAGTTCCAAAACCCAATCACCCTCCTGCAGCATAAACTGCAGACACATTTATTCTGATCTAAAGCTTAAGCTTCCCACCCTTTAGGTTCTTGCTATACTTCTCTCTTCTAAAATTTCTCACAATATTTGCTACCTACGAAGATATTTACTTACTGAAATCATGTTACTTCTCAGTCTTGCTTCAAAAGAGTAAATATACTGAGCTCCTAGAGTGTCTCATTGTAAAGCATTTTCTTTAGCTCTTGGGATGCTTTCTCCACATTTTTGATTTTTTCCATTTCCTTCTTAGAGAATGGACACCACATGTGTTCACCATTGTCATAAATCCTCTCTTGTTCCTGCATTCCCTGTTTAAGCATCTAGGGGCTGTTTTTTTTTTTTTTGCCACTGTAAGACACTTTGAGTTCCAGTTGAGCTGTACTCACAGTGGAGCTTGTTTATTTTATCTGCAGACATTTCTGTGTAATATTCTGTAGTTGCATGCTAAATCATGACCACAAAACTTCAGTGTAAGTGCCTGCTAGAGTATTCTATATAACATAAGAGATCCAATAGCTTTCACTACACTCCCAGCAGAAAGAGCTTGAACACTGGCTATACAATGACATTTTTCCAAAATCTATCAAATCTGGGTATTAGCACAGTGACAGACTTCTGCAGAGTGACACTAGCCAAATAATTTGACTCACCATGTTGTATTAGATTTTTGTGCATGTCAACAGTCTGTGTTGTGATGTGCCAAAACACTAAGAGAAACGGAGCTCTTCCAAAAATGACAATTTAAGCCCATTTTAATTCCGTTACTTCACTAAGCTTAAGGGTTGGCAGCTGAGAATCCAGCTTACCCCTTCAATAAGACTGCTGCTTTCAGCCAAGGAATTTGCAGTATGCTTTAATGGGATAAATTAATTACGTAATGAAGAACTTGGCAACTTGAAGCCAAACTGCAGACTCCTTAGAAGAGAGTGCACTTTCTGAAATAGAATATTACAGAGCACATTTCTATTCTTAAGTGCAAAAAATATCAGCCTGGATTCAGAATTATGGGCTGGTAAACTGCATTTTTCTACTCGTATTCGAGCCCAAGTAAGGATTTCCTACTGTCATATTAATATTCCTCCCTGGTCATTTTTTTTTTAACTGATGCAGTTTGGAAGAGAGAAATACTGTGCTTGCCCGCTGTCTCTTAACATCTGTGTTACTAGAATGGGATCAGGAGATCCAGGGAGTCCTCAATCCAACAGAACCCTAAACTTGAAGAAAGCTTAGATGGTAAACTGCTACGGACAGGGCTGTTTTGCTGGTGTCCATAGAGTGCCATTCTTGCCCATGACAAAAAGCTCCCAGGTGCTCAAGTAATAAAACTGAAAAAATATGCAAATAGTCTCCTTGAAGAACCAGTGCTTTGACGGATCAGGGCCACGACTCAGCAGATGAATGATGTTGGCTCACAGCAGCTGAACAAGCCCCATTGTTTTAGGAAGCTGTCATCTTGTGCTCCAAATTCTAATCCTTCATTAAAAATAGCCTCTAGCATATAATTGCAAAAATAGCCTTCCCCACTTGGACTGACAGCAAATTGATGCCATGTTGCCTCTAGCTTCTGTAATAACTGGAGACAGCAGCTCAGAATGCCCTATATTCAGTCCTTTCACTTCAAGATCTTGTTGACTCTGAAGCCTAATGATGACTGTCTCAGAATTCATGCTATTATTTAACTGATGATCAAATATGCAAGAAACAAGAAGAAAAGTGATCAACAGGGGTTTGTGTCTTTAAAATATCCAAAACCTAGAGTATATGTTTGTTGTTTACTATGTGATCCTTTACCTCAAAACACAGCAAGTGGCTTTCTTTTGAGGCATGGTATATGTCCATGATAAATTCTGTATTTCATAAAAAATATATTTGCTACTATGGAGGACATTGGAACTTGTTCTTAAACAGTCCCACTTTTTTTGTTCCACTTTTTTTAATGTTCATAAGAATGTAATTCTGGGTAATTTTTAGTTTATTATGTTTACAATAAAAAGAGATGCATGTTTGTTCAGAGTGTCTTGAGTTTGTTTTCTAGTTCGTCCTCTGACTGGAAATGTGCATAGAATGCTCATGTGAGCTGCTGATTTTTTCCCCATTAAGCTTCTAGATGAAAGACTCATGGAATGAACTGAGTAAAATAAAGAAATTAATTAAAGAAAAAGTATCCAAGACAAGACCAACTGTACTACAGCCACTTGAGAACACTTATTTTTTTCAACATCTGGTCAAAAACATCTGTGTCTTTGGTCTAAGAGCAGGTGTAGCATTCAAGAACAAGGGTATTAGAGATGTAGATGGACAATGTGTGTAAAGGGTTCAGGGAAAATTCTTGAGAATCCAGCAGTTAAAATAATATCTTCCAAGGTAGCCCAGGGAGTTAGAGGATGATCTTTTCCTGAGGCTCACTCTTAAATTTGTTGATTATGTGTGAATAAAGAGGACATTTTGAAATCTAGATAACACCTAATATGGTCTAAAGAAAATATTTTGATTTGGAACGCTGCAAAGAAAGCCAGTTACTGTCCTATAGAAACCTTTTACCTATCACAAATCTTTTAGACAGTGTACCGGTCCTTCTGAAAATGCACTTTTATTCATAAAGAATATATGTGAGGCTGTGAAATATTGTTATACAAGATGACAACAGATGGTACCTTCTGTGTTACAGATAGCAGAAAATGGAGCCTAAAAAGACAACTGAATTAATGCTAGAGTTCTGTGAGAATATCTTCATGAATCACCTTAAGGAATTTATGAGAGGAGCCAACTGAATATGAAACTCCTGTTTTTTCTCTCTCCTGTGGAATCCTTCAGGTGTTTGTTAATTTGCTAACAACTTTCCAGAATGCAGTCTTCTGTGACACAGACGGTATCAGGGGTTTCATAAATCCTGCAATGTCATGGAATGACACATTCTGTGATAATAGACCAGAAAACCTTATCTAATTTCAAATGTAGGAAGAGGAAGACAGTTTTGTTGGTTTGGTTGGTTTTTTTTGTTCATTTGGTTTTTTTTTCAAGATAAATGCTTTTTGCTGAATGCTTCTTGCCACTCAAAAAGCCTGGTTACTTAAGGCAAACAAAACATAATATGGGGATTAAGTCCATTTTTCTATAATCTCTGCAGGGCTCTGTAGTAACAGAATTTTTCCATGATGCTATTAAGACTATTTCGGAATTTTCAAAATGTTTAGCATTTGGTGTAGAGGAAATACAAGGAAAATTACCTATGTACGCAAAGATTAAAATAGCTATTACCAAAGAATTTGTTTTATGGGGTTTATAGTGTCTTTTGCCAAAGCACTTTTGTAAAATACTGATATTCCTCTTTTCAGGTGGATTTTGAGTTGCCCTATTTATAACAATGTGTTATTATTTTAGTTGTGAATATCTGTTCACCAGGGTGATAATAAACATACACTCTGCTTTCCTGCCTCTACAGAGCTGGAGGCGGGTTTTCACCTTGTCCTAGTTAGACCAGTCATTGATACAATGTAGAGGCAATCATTAAATACAGCTGTACACAGAGACCCTATGGTTTTAACCGTACCAGGCTTCTCTTGGTCAAGTAAAGAAATGCCAGAGGAGCTTGCCTATATGCATAATGACACTTTCAGGAATCAGCTGCTCCCCTAAACATGTCTGACAAACTAAGTAAGTATTAATTACCTAATTTGATGTAGCTTGGCTGATCTGTTTATCAGACAGAAATTTTGTATATCACATGTGTCTTTTATTATTGCTGCGTGTCATACTGAGGTGGGATTTGCCTCAGTTTTTGAAGGCTTGTTTCAAAAGAACATAGCTAAAGTTTGCAAGAGAATTATTTTTTGTAATATTTTCCCACAAGGCTGGCTTGTCAGCCTTATCAAGGCGTTTTATGCTCTCTCTTATAATGTAATATTTAATACCTTTGTTTTTTGCATTTGGTTTCCTTGGTACCATTAGAGTAGGACATGAAAAAAAGGCAGATACAAAAGCGTAAGTGTTGCTTTGGCAATTAATCTGCCGAACTATACACAACCAGCTGGATGACGAAAGAGTAGGGTCCTGATTCTGCAGGCACCTACCAGAGCACTTCTCCTACTTCTTGTGGGCAATTCCACCCATGTGTTCTCACTAAGAAGAAAACATTGTCCACTTTGTTGCATGGGGAAACACAACAAAACAGACACGAGGTTTACTGCGGCAATTTCTCCCCTTGATTTAAGAGTGTGAAGCATTTGAAGGGGTAGGGCTTAAATGCGAGGTGTGTATGCTTGAGTCGGCCCAACAAGTGCAAACGCAGGGGGTCTGCTGTGTGGGTTTATGGCAGCCTTTAGAAGTCTGCTGGAGTACTTCAGAAACAATGTTTCATTTCTGTGCCTGCTTGGAGGTGCTGAATTCTTTCCATATCCTGAGTTTTTGGATTGCTATATGTAGTGCAGACTGCAAGCGGAGCTTATCAGAACTGGTGTTACCAGAAGCTAAGAGAACATAATTCACATTCCCAAAACATAAGGACTTAAAATGAATGTTGTTAGATGTAGGGGTTTATGTCCTGCCTATTTTCAACTTTACTGAGAAGTTCTCATCCTGAATTTGAAGATGGTGAATTTAGATTTCTACCTCTGCTAACCCTAAAATGCACACCTTTCCTCTTCCTGCTCATTCCCATTGGCAGTTCACTAGAGCTTCACTGGGCATCCTCCATAAATTGGGAAATATGCTTCACTTAGATCTTTGCCAACTCCTTCATTTTTCCTGCTTCCGAAACTTTTGAATTTAGCCCAGTAGCACTGTCTGAAAAAGGCACTACAATCCTATTTCTTCCTCCTACTTTATATATTTACTCTCTGTCTTTGTCCTCTATTTTTTCAGTTCCCCATAGGGAAGTATAGGGGGTTTCTCTTAAATTTTTCTAACCTCATTTTTAGTCTTTGGTCCCTACCCACTACAGTGGTCATCTCTACTAGAAGCAACATCCTTTGAGTAAAAAAAAAGAGACAGGTCTTTTAAATAAATTGGTCCTTGCTAAGAGAAAGTGGGAGATGACAGCCATTTTCAGACACAGTCCTTGAAGGGAAGCCAGGCACTCTGTAGATTTCAAAGCCCTTTGTTGCCAGAGAACATTATTTTAAATTTGAAAATATCCGTCCTTTCAGTAGCATTCTGCATCAAATATGAACAGTATTTTGAAATGCCCTTCATTTTTGCTAAATTAGCATAGATTTGTTAATATGAATGAGAATGCTCATCCAGGGCACAATCTTTCCATGAGTTTAATTGCTGCCACCTTTTCTGAGTCCAGTTGATAGGTCCTACAGAATTAATTTAATCCAGAAAAATCTGGGGTAAGATACACCTGGATTTAGGTTTACTTTCTCTGGCTTTTCTGTCGTTCTCAACCACAAGAAGCAACTGAACCACTACTGAATTTGTTAGGAATGTGAGATGTGATACTTTAGCACATATTGGGTGGTATGACAAACTCAAAAGGCTGTAAATATCCAGTAACAGCCCCAAAAACAAATAGAAAATAGCATTTTATCTTAAGCTCGTCTGAAAGAAAACAGTACTAAGTATCTGCCTGAAATACATAAGAACTGCTTGTGTTTTTCTTCTCTTACAGAAATATTCCTGGATTTCTTTTTTGTTGTTTAAACAGAGCTAGTGAGACCATGTATACAAGATTTTTTTCACCCAGTAAGCTTTGTCATTAAAGTCTCACAAATTTCATGCCCTCATTAGCCACATTCTTAGAGGTGCTAGACACCTGAAAACTCCAGTGTTCAGGTTACAAATTATTAATCAGCCCTGAAAATTGAGTTGCAGAGGGTAGAAATTTTTTTTTTCTTACCAGCACTAGTTTCACTAAGCAGTGTTTCTGTCCCTATATGCTCTGCACAGGGAAACTTTTGTAGTGTTTGCAATATTGTTTCAGAAATGGTTTTACGATTTGTGGCTTCCAGAAAAACATATTCCAATAAAACAGCTTTGACACTTGCTTCACCTGGTTACTCAAAATATTAACATCTCTGTTGAGTGAAGGTATGGCAAGCGCATTGAGGACATAGTAATCTTGGGCACTTCCTCTTTCATCACAGACAACTGACACAGAAATTGTTCCAGCTAATTTCTTTTTTCCCCCGGCAACATGGTAATCAAAGACTTTAGGGAGATACTCAGTACGCAACCACTGAGATGTTGGCATGACCCCAGGAGATTTTAGGTTTGCTTCAAGGTAGTAGCACAGACTTGGGTTAGCAAGATCACTGAGTGCCACATTAACACATGTAAATGCTCCCACCATATATTTAAAAAAATAAAAAAAAAAAGAGAGAGAGACATTCATTGAACTGTTCGGGTTCTAAACAGTTATTTATTTTCCTGTTGAGCACATGGGAACAAAATCAGGCCCTCCCCTTGTGATGTACCTATGTGAGAGACAGTTGATGGCGGGCAGCTTTTCCTCCAGGACACCAGAGCTGGCACACCCCGTGGGTAAAGCACTGCCACCAGGAACATTAAATGACATTTCTGTAGGGAAAACACAGAAACCACTTGGAAAGATTTCTAAATCTTGTGCCTATTTTTGTTTGCCTTAGCACAGTGTGTAAAGGGGGTCTGGTTTCAAGATTTCTCAGGCACCTGCCTGTCCTGAGGGCATCCAACCCTCTTGGAAGTAGAGAAACAGAAAAATTGAGAGCTCCTCCTGTTTGCCTCTCTTTCCACCTGACATAAGAGTACTTTGGGGGTATTACAAACCCCACTCATTAGAGAGTTGGGGTGCTTCTCCTCCCTAAAGTCAGTGGCTCTTTCTTGTACCTCCTCACACCCACCTTGGGTGGTGGCACTCCCTCAGGTTGTGGTGACATGGAAGGCCCTTTGCCCAGGGAAGGAAAGAACTCTGGGGAAGGACCAGCATAGTTTATCTTCAAGAGTTTCAGCCCTCCTCCCTTGTGTGATAACTAGGGATTTTCCTCACTGTTCCCTGGGTCTGGGAAGAGGTGATGGAACCCAAGGGCAGTCTAGGTTCTGCCTGGACAGAGCTGCCCAGGGAAGTGTGGGGAGACCTGGGCCCATGGAGCAGTGTGTTGGTGGCTTCTGGCATCTTCCTGGTGGTGTCACCTGTCTGGGTTGGTAAAACACATGAAAAAAGAGCTTATAAGGAGGAAAATGCTGAGCACAATGGTGCTATAGGGCAGCACTGGAAAGTGCACAGGAGCCCTGATGACTTTGAAAGGCATAATCTCCTGGAGCAGCACCCAGCCATCCCCCTCAGTGACCCGTGGTGGCACCAGGGCAGGCAGTGACCAGTGACTGAAGGGGGAATGGTGGTGAAGGTGGAAGGATGGGACACAAGTGGGGCAGGATTCCAGAGCTCTCACGTGCTCCTTGGCTGTCTGGTTAAGTCTTTCTCTAGTTAGGGCCACACAGATAATGCAAGTGTTAGGTGGGTGAACACTTACAGATTTTCTTAGGATTTAAGGCTTAGTTAAATATGCCCCTCTAAAAAAAAAAAAAAAAAGGAAAAGTTTTCTCACTTTTTTGATACAGTACTTTTGTTATCATGATATTAATAATTTCGAGGACACTGTGGAAGACTGTACTAAGCTGTTGCCGTGTCAATTACACAGAGCTATATTTTTGTGCTCATTATTATTCTTGGATGTCTCTAATTTACATCTAAATGTACTGACTAATTTTGATTCAATCATGTCAAAAATGATAGGTCATGTGTGGGAGGAGATGACAGCCCTACCATCAGGAATTGCCAGAATGTGAATTCCTCGGGGCAATGATTTAATGCCCAAGTCAAGCAGTGCTGTCAGAATTGGAGGCCAAATTATGACACATTATGCTGTACTATGGACTTGCACATACAATGCATATGAAAAAAGTGACTGAGATTGGAGTTATTAAACTATGCTTTAACCGCTGCTACATTTTCCTTCTCACTCTCACTCTCTCCCTCCTGCTGTCTTTTTTTTTTCCCATGCTCACTGCATTTGTTCAGAGGTACTAATAATGGAACAGAAATCTCTTCTGTAACAACCAACATCCCAAACCATCCTGAACAGCAGCCTGTGATTAAAGTGGGTGATAAAATAATGGCACTTGATGTACATTGCTGCTTAGCCTTTCTTTAAATCATTTACACTCTTTTAGCCAGCTACATGTCAGCTAGATGTTCTGTGAAAGGGCAGGGCCCATTTGTTCCATTGTACCTTTTTCTCAGGATATGATTTTTTTAAAGGAATCCACTGTCTGGATAAACCTGCTGAATAACCTTCAGTAGCTCCTGAGCAATCCATGGGAACTGATTTGCATATTGGATAACTCATCTTAATTACTGCATCCTTTTTGCCCTTTTTTTTAGCTTCAGGGGATTTATCTGTTAGAAGTGAAGTGGTTTTTTGTGGTTTGTTTTTTTTTGTTTTTTTTTTTTAGGAAATATTTGCTTTTCTATATCACCTTTTAATTCTGGGGGAGAAAGTGCAGAACTGTTTACCATGAACACTGTATGGGCAGTTCATTGCATACTCTTGTGCAACCAGTGTTGTGATTAACGCTTTAAAATTCTTGGTTAGAGTCACTGTGAACCTGTTGAATTTGATCTTGTATTTTCATATCAATATTATGTGTTCATTTATTGTAATCCTAAAATAATGCATTAAGAGACTGTGATATAATAGATAGCTGAGTCAAAGTAATTGTGTTTTTTCAACTTATAGAATGACTTTAAAAAAGAACCAAACCTTGAGGTTTCAAATAATTGTGTGAGAAGTTGTGGTAATTGATTTTATTGGCACAGGAGTAAAAAATTTTAATGGTGCACATCTAACTTTTGAAAAGTTTAAATGAAATCCATTATCATTTTTGAGGTATTGGAGATGAACAAAAAGGAAATTGTTTTGTGTTTTCACAAATATAGTATTTTAAGCATTGCTTGAGAATTAAACACTAGGAAAAACAACTGACATTTAAGCCTATAAGCTGTGAATGGACACTGTGAGGAAAGGCCATTGCTGTATTTAGAAAAGATTGGTTTGATTGTCAGCAGGTTTGGATTGTTTGGATGAAGTGCAGTGACATTTTTAGAGAAGATTTGGAATCCTGTTTATTAACCCTTAGGCTTAATGTTCACAGAGCCCCAAATCCTGAGGAGTAACTCTCTTCCCAAGCAGATCTGCCTTGCTGCAGGCATGTGTTTTGTGTTGTTCTTTCCTTACCTCCCTGGGAACATTAAAATCAACCATTCTCAATTTCTCAGTCAGGCTGGGGTTGAATGGCAGCCTGGGAACTGTCTCCATGTCTGATGTGGCTGTGGCCACTCATAACTCCAAATAACCAACCATGTCCTGAAAGTGCAAGACGATTCCAAACAGTTTTTGAAGCCTGTGCCATCCTAACAACTGTTCTTGATCTCCTTTGAGGCCATAGGAAAAGAAAACACCAGTATGGATGGACTGCATGGGTCAGATCTGCCAGCTGGATTGATCAATGCAATTTACATTATTGCAATGCAAGTGGCACTTGTTGTTGGTCTAGGAGGAGAGCGTGTTACCTCTCATGGTGGTGAGATGAGTGCCCAAAGTGTTAAACAGCAGAGAAAGGTCCCTCCATCTTCTGGGAGAGCTCTCAGATAGTTGGGATGGTTCCCAAAGTCTCAGGATTTTTTTATGTGGTTATTGATGTCTGTGCCAAAGCCGCAGCACTGGATGCTCCAAAGGGTGGTACAGACAGCAGTAGAAATGAAAAATCCAATCCAATCAAGTTCCTATTTCCCAGAGGTCACTCTGGGGAAAGAGGAGAAGAATTTGTCAGGATTTGGAAGGAAATCAGTGAGAGGTTGTATGGACTGGATCAGATGTTTGGATTGTGAGAGGCAACAAGAACAGTCTAGAGATCTGATTTCACTTCTGCAGGCACGCAATTGAAATTCTTCCTTGAACTGACATGGTATAGAAATGATCTGCAGCCAAGTGGATTTCATACTTCAGTCTGCATTTCCCTGAATTTGGAGAGTTCCTACCCCTGATAATTAAACTTCAAAGCTAACACTCTATTAAATGAATACAGCTATTATTTCAGTCTGTTTGGCCACAGTTAGTTGACATTGCAAAGGCATTAAAGGGGGCTATAAACTTCACTGTTTTCAAACAAAAGCAGTGTTTTAGAAAATACAGCAAAATCATCAGGCGTATCTTAATCTCATTATGACTGCTGATTTTTCTGTGTGCCTGAATGTCTCTTTTCATTGCTTAGGAAAACATAAGCTAGTTTCCTGGCTTCTGATTGCCATGGGCTTACTGAAGAGCCAGGACAAGCAGTCTCATTCCAGTTGCAGAGGGAAAGCAAACAGCTGACAGGGACCATACCTGTAAAGGCAGAAAGCCATAGCTCAGTAAGCTATCTTGCCATTTTTCTGGTACCCGAAAAAACAACGTTGTTATATCAGACCCATGTAAACTTGCACAATTTTATACAAAACTATTTTTGGATTTCTGTTTGTGATCCTATCTAAAACGGGCAATTCCTTCCTTTGGATTTCTGAGCTCTGGAGACCACTGAAGTGTTGCATATGGAACTGTGTCAAGTATCTGTCATTCCATTTTTGCCAATTAGCTTAATTCCATTACTTCCTGATTTTCCTGGAAATGTTATGTTTTTTTCCAAACAAAGTTTGCTCTACTTCACAAAAGGTGAGACTCCTTAAGTAAGCTGGTCACTGGCTTATCTAACAGTCTTGTTTTCTCAAGATTAGGGTAGAGGTAGAGGAAGAGCCAGAATAGACTCTGAGGTGCTGTTTGAATAGCTTGCATCTTTATTAACACATCTGGGAACTATCCAGCAATAACTTGTACAAAACAGATCATTCTTCCTTCCATAATCCACTCCACCTGTTGGAGGACTGCCATCAGGATGACTGAGCAGTGTGGCCATTCTGGCGTGTTTTCCAATATTGTTTTCCATGTGGTCAATAGACATGTGGACAGATGATCCGACATAACCTCATTCACCAGCTTCTTTGGACCCAAAACCCCTCTACCCCTTTGCTGTTTTCTGTTTGCCAGCATGCTAGATCTGTTATCTCTCTGCCCCACATTGGGCTCTCTGCAAGTTCTAAAACACTGAACATTATTTTTCAAGATCTTTTCTATGTTTCTGAACTGCTGAAGTGACTTTCCTCAACTTGTCCCATCTGTAATTCCATACCATTGACTCCCTGGCCAAATGGAAAGGAAGAGAAGAAATTTTCTCTGGTCAGGAAGAATGTGGCTTCAAGTGAACATGCCTTTCCTAAGCTTTCTCTTTTTAAATGCACTGTAGGCTAGGACCAACAAGTACCTGTTTCCTTTCCCCATCTACATATCTGCGAATTTGTTTTGTGCAAAACCAGAAGATGGGTGGATTATCTATGCCAAGTACAAACAGTAGCATCTCATTCTCTTCTGCCTTCTTTTCAGTCTTACAGGGCTGGCACAAAACTGTATTTCTGTTGTGTGTCAATAGAAAATGGTCTTTGACTTACTCATGGCCTCAGGTATGAGCATAATTGATTTCTTCCAATTTAGGTATTTTAAAATCCAGGTAGTTTATATTAGTGACTGACCCCTTCTCCATAGCCAGCTGAGAGAGAGACACACATTCAGAGGGAAAAATCCCACATTCTTGGTGACATATTTGCCTGACCACCTTTTGTCCTTGATGTACAGTGGGCCAAAGTGGCTAGATACAGGTTGAGTAGCACTGAGTTACTCTCAACAGTACTCTGACAGGACAATAAAAAAACCAACCTTAACTGAATTTTTCCTTAGGGAAGTTTTTCTTTCTGCCAGCTGGACCAGCGTAGCACATCCTGACTAAACATCTCTGCTAGACTACATATATTAAAAATAACTGTGAAAAACAGACATTGAGAGGTGCTTAGAAAGCCATCCCATGCTGAATAAAAAAAGAAGGACTTTTCAGATGTATTTGTCCCTTTCTTTTCCTTTCCTGCAATTCCTGTGCAATACAATAGCAATAATTCTCACCAGTAGAATAACTTTTTTAGCTAAAGAGATACAAATCTTACAGAATACAATTTTTTTGTGAATTTGACAAGCTATTTTTTGAAACCTCAAGATTTTTCAAACATAGTCTGAACTTGCAGAAGTTTTGTAACTTGATCCATAGATATGTTTTCAGTCACATTAATCCACAGAACCAATACCAGCTGTTCAGGGGAGACTTTCTCTTAGCATCCCCAGTCGTGCTTCCTCTCTTCTCCCAATACAACTTACCAGCCACTGATACAAGCTGTTTCTTTCCATGTTAGCAACTGACCCAAAATGCCCTTTGCTGAAAGACAGGGGAAGAGCAGGAAGCAGAGTTTGGCAGAGGGGTCAGAGCTGTCTTTGTGTTCTCCTCACAGTGTGGGAAGTCTCTAAGGAGGGAGGTGAATCTCGTGAAAAGGAAGTCTAACCCTCAAAAATGAGGAGTAATACCAGCCAACAGAAAAGCTGTGCTTGGATGTGGGAGCAGGAGAATGGTGGGGAAGCCAGCCACTGATGGAATAGGTTGTTTGTAAAATGTTTTGCACAGAAAAAGCAGCTCTTAGGAAAAGAATTGGAGGTAATGGGTTACCTGTTGGTGGAAAAAGGGGGTAGAAGGACAGCACATCCAAGTCCTTCTGAGAGGACAGGTTCAATTTGCATTTGGCATACTTCTTCTTACTCATTTCCCACCCATATGATGTGGGTAATCTGTCTTCACTGGTGTATAAAAACATTCCAAATGAAAGCTCATAATGAGCAAAGGGGCAAAAAAGCAGATGCACTAATTAAACTGAATGGTCCAGCTACAACCTGGTACTGGTGCTTCTGAAGATTAGAATAGGAAAAAATATGTCTCCAAAGTTACATATTTCAGTACAAAAATCTTTCCTGTAGTTATTATGGTAAGATGAGTTTATTATTCAGATTCCAACAATGCTGTTTTCCAGATGTGATTTCACTAGTTACTCCAAGCTATTAAACTCAGTGCCCTCAAACTTGACACATATTTGACACATAAACATATAAACATTACACAAATAAAATAGAAATTCCTTAGAAAACTGATCTAATAACATTGGAGTGATAAACTTTTAATGTTAGTTAAGGATAACATGAATTAACAACAGCAAAGACTAGGAAACTGTGTTAACAGGAGAATGCCTGTGGTGTAAAAAACACAAATAAGCAGAGCAATCAAAACACTGTGGCTGGAATTTGATTTGGAGAACTGCCCTGGTGAGTAACTGTATATAAGGCTTTGTACAACCATGTGTTTTTATGTGGGCAATGGTCACATCATCTTGTTTTGAATAATCAGTAATTGAAGAAAAGCCTTCAAAATAGCTGATACAATATACTGGGTTAGGGTGGACTCCATTGGTTTCAGTCATAAACATGAGCTGAGATTGCTGAGGGCTTCCTTTGTCTGGCTCACACAGGGAGAATGGGGAACTGATGTTTCTGCTTTCTCTCTCCCTCTTCTGCTTACACCTTTGTTTGAAGTGAGTGATGCTTTTGTTTCTTCTGCCTGACTTTGCTGAATGATTTACATTCAGGAAAAATGGTTCCCTGTGGAAATAACAGTTATTAATTTCGAGTACCAAGGCTAAAATAGCCTTGATACCATCATGATAAAGAGTAGTGTGGTTAGAATCACTGTGGTATAACATTCACTATGACTTTTTTAAATGTTAATTTGGTCTCTTAATTTGACCTCCTGTTAAGCACTTTATGAAATGAAGATAAAAATGGAAAGGGTAATACATTAATGCTTAATCTACTTAATGAAATAGGATTTCATTTGTGATTCCATATAAATTAGTGTATAACTTAGACTATTTTACCTGACATAATAATAGAGATGAAATTAATTCTCAGCTGTAAATCCTCATGGTTAATTTTGTAGTGGTCACTTTACCCTTGCGGATTGCTGCATTTTACTATTGTTCAGGAGACTCAGATAGTAGTTTTACTTCATGTTGTTTTCTACATACATCAGTTGTTTCTCTCCTGTGTCTGATACCCTACAGATGTGAAGAATGTTGTGAATTAATATTTACCAAGGGGAAGGTTAATAACAGTACATTCCTCACACAGGATTGTTTTGAGATGGGCTGTACAGGTCACCATGTTATTTCACTTCTTTTCCTAAATCATGACAAGTGATGAAGAAATGGAGGGAGAAGAGAGGGTTTGAGTTCTCTGATTCCTTCCCTTTGAACTCCACAGGGAATAAGTAATTTGCACCTAAGCATCTTTCAGTCTTCACGGCTTGCTGTTAGACATCCAGGTTTGAGGGCTGTGCCCTGTGGGTATCAGCGATTGCCCCCTGCAATTAATCTTTCCATGGTACATGTGTGAGTACTGGTGTGGGAAGTGACACACTGTGGGTTGAACCAATGATGTCAAAAGCATGAATAGCTTTGGTTTGAGCTAAACCTGCCTGACTCAGGATGGTCATTGATTCTGTGGAGCCTCCATACAAGAAACACCAGTAGCACATGCATTACTGGGTCGTCATGTTGGAGGGCCTGTAGAGCCCTGAATCTGTGTTAATCTTCCCTTGTCAAATCCGTGCATTTCAGACCAAAACAAGAAGACAGGAAATTGATTATCAGGGCACATTGTTTATGGAAATTGTCTATGGGACAGGCACATTATTTAAAAGAAATTAAACACACTTGACCGTATCTGTTTGACTGCAGTATTACATGTGTTTTGCTGATGAGTTCATGAGAACCTGGTGGAGTTAATTACACCTCGGGCTGATTAAGTTTTCTCCACAACTGTTTTCCAGTCTTGCAGCCGCCATGGAAACACTGGAATTACGCTTCATTTGTAGGTGTGTGAGATCAGAATCTGTTCACTTCACCACCACTGGCAACAGGCAGCTGCTTTTAACATAAATGTGCTCTCCCCTTTTGCTGATGGATTTGATGTGTACCAATTCTGTGTATGGTTTTGGTTGAGTAATAAATTCCAGTTATTTAGTACAGTGTTCTGCCTCTTCATTTACATCAGCAGGACTTTTCCATTAATGTACAACCTTGTATTCAGTTGGGACCAAGTAATATTCCATGTGTACTGATTTTAGTCTATTAAAATATTACACATTTTGTATTTTTAAAAGTAACCACAGGAAATTCAATTCTTTCTTTCTTTGAGTTTCATTATTCCAATATCAGAAACCATATGTGGGTTTCTACTCTGTTGTTTATTGTAACATGTGGCTGAAAAATAATATAAAATTGGGACTTAATTGGACTAAAATCTTGGCAGACAAGCTGCATCTGGTTTAAAGAAAAATCCAAACATCTTCCTTTCTGAAGACTGTGAGGCCTTAAGAATGGTAAACTGAGAAGGAGTTAAAACAAATTATTGAGCTGGTTGGGTAAGAGCCTATCAACCATGAGGTTCGAGGCCTGATTCTGATGTTACTTGCCTTGGTAAAAATATATCAGTAGCTCCACTGTAGTCAATGGCATTAAAGCAGTATAAAACCAATTAATATCAGATCAAGATCTGGTCAGTTATTTGGAATTGAAAGTACTGTAGTCCAAGATCTGTAGTCTCTGCCTTTTGAAGTGTAATGGCTCAGTGCACCAGGCCCCAACAGCTTTATATCCTCTGCTGGTAAAAATCTGCTTCTGGCTTTTAAATTCAGAGGTCTTCTAGGCCCTGATTTATTAAGGTATTAAAGTAACGTCAAAGGAGGGCAAAGAAAGGGAATAAGTACTTGTAAAGTGTAATTTTCTACTGTTTGAAGTATTGTGTACATTAAATATGATCTTCCTTAACCTGGAACCTCAGTTGGCTTAATCAAATATCAAACCAATGGGAATCCTTAGATAGAATGGCAAATTTAAGTGTTCTCCCTCTCTATATAATCCACACTTTCCTTTAAGTCATTTCAGTTGTGTGTGCAGCAAGCATTGAAACAGAAGTGTGGCTGGGGCAAGAGCTAGACAGGTTGTTTCACTTAAGCAACATTTATGCCTTGCTTTCCATCACGGCAGAGCATTCCCAGGCCTGCCTTGGTGTTTCTCTGTGCTCCTGGCATTCAGGGGTAAATATCCTAAAGCTGCTTAAAATTAAAAAGTGAAAGTAGTTAGAGCTTGTATATGGTAATTCCCATCTGTGGAATTCAGACATGCTATTGTGAGGGAGAAGATGAGGCATGGAAAAATTAAATGTTCTGCATATGATGAAATAGTAAGTTGGTAGCAGAGCCTGGAAAAAGGAAATTGGATCTTCAGATTGCCAGCCCATTTCCTCCACAGCACGGACTCTCGGAATGGGCATTAATATCAATATTTGTATTTCCGTGTCAGGTTTTTCTCCCAATGAATATTTATCTACATATTGTTGGGGGAGGAGAATAAGTGTAACCCTCATCTTCCCCAGGGTACTGCCTTTAACCATTCATGGGTACATTACAGAGGAAGATGGAAGATTTGTGTGTCAGTAAGTTAATGGATTTCTTTATCACCCACTTGGGTTTCAACCTATTCCACTCAAAACTGATCATTTGCAACAAACATGCCAACACTGAAAGCTGTAAATTCTGAATGTTAATTCTGTGAGTGGTGTTCCAAACTGAGAACAAGGAATTAAATGGTAAATGACCAAGCAGAAGAGAACAAAAAATCTCTCTGTGGCTGGATTCGGGTCTAAAGAAAAGATAGATTGTTGTCTCTTCTGTGGCACCAAGGATAGAGTGCATTTCTAAACCTTTTTCTCTTGATTGCTATGAAGTATTTAGATTGTGCCAATTGTATTTTTTGAAAGCAAAAGACAAGCAAGCAATTTTTTTTCAGTGTGTAAGAGAAACAAAGAGAAACTTATACATAAAAACTTTTTTGGGGATTCAGACCCAGTAAACCAATCTTCTTTCCACTGAATATAGATGAGTTCCATGATATTCACTGGATTCAGGAAGTGTAATAGTTTTTGTTCTTTTTGCTGTGTTTGGAAACTCACAACAGCTACCCAAGTTTTGTTTATACTCACACTGCTGCATATCAGGTCTATGCTCAGGTGGAGCAAATGCTAAAAGCTGCAGAAACTCTGGGTCGCTGCATGTTTTTTCAAAAGCAGCTTGCTGTATCAAACAATAAAATGCCATAAAATGAGACACAGACTCCATATCTAAAGCACCTTGTGACAATGGCAAAATGAAGACATTCCATTAGTAAGAAGTCTTTTTTCTTCTCTTTGCAAAGCTGAACCCTTGGAAAAGGAATATACTGAAAGACTGTAGACCATCTACTAAAGCTGCACTTGGGAAACTAAAGTTTACTTCATTAATTTTTCATCTAGAAAATTGTACCTTTTCACACCACCTGATGGAAATAAAGTTTATGTTGCTGGAATCAGGTGGCTGAGATCAATAATGATGTGGTGAATGCAAGCTATTTTTTGTGTAAGTTGGCCTTTATAACAGATGAGGCAAATAAGTAAAAAAGAAAAAAAAGCAGGGAATTGTCTGGAAGTACAGGTGCTTAAAGGGTTGCTAGACCTCAAACTGGATTCCTGGGAAGGTTTCAGGAAGGCCAGTGGCTTACAAAGGCAAATGATTTTTGTTGAGCATACAAAGGATAGCCAAGTCTTGAAGCACTGTCCTTGCTTGGGAATGTTGCATTAAAATGATCCTTCCTGTTTTTGAAGCTAAAAGTTGTAATGAACATTAATTGCAAGCACTCTTGCATGCTTTGGCTCCAATTTAGTCTCCATCTAAATTAGCTAGAAATCTATGGCCTTGATTTATTGCATTTGCAACAGTCGCACTAAAGGAAGGTAATTCCTTCTGAAAATGCCACATGCAGGCAGGAACAGGAAACCAATTAGGAATCACTGGATGATAAATGGGCATTTTTACCAGCAGTTTACTTAATATCCCCATTAAATAAGCCTCTTTGCATTTATCATTTCATTCTCCCTCAGTCTATAAGGTCCTTTAATTGCTGCCTAAATGAGCCCTGTGTTTCAGTCCAAATTTAATCTTGGATCGGGAGAGAGAGATCCTTTCCAATGCTTGCCTGCCCAGCTGCCAAGAACTGTCAGAAATGATCACATAACTTTGCACATTTCTCATAGTCTCATTGGAGAAATGTAAGATTGACAGAAAAAAAAATAAAACCAAACCAAAACCGTAGGTCATATTTTTGCTTAAAATTGTAAACTACAGCGCGAGCAGCCTTTTTCCTCAATTGCATTTCCTGTATTTTTTTTTTCCTAAGTTGCACTAAAAATAGATGGAAGTTGTAATGTTGCTCTGTGCTTTTTCGTTTTGGAAAGGTACCTTCAGTGGAAGTAGATGTGTGGCAGAACTAATGAAGTGTTACAGAGTTTGTGCAGCAAACAATTACTGGCTGGCTGTGGCTGAGTGGGTTGGTTACTGAACATGTGATTTGTGGGCGGAACATTACATCTTCAGGCTAAATGGCAGTCAACGATAAAGAATCCCAAAGCAGTTGCCTCAAACTGCCTTGTAATTTTTTTTTTTTTCTGTAGCACTCAGATTTGGGGGTCTAGGGTCGGGGCTCTTGAAAACAAAAAAAATGTTGTTTTTTTAAAATTCTGTTATTTCAGAGGTCTTCTTCTGACCTTGGATCATAAGCAGATGTTTGCAGCATTTGTAGAATTCATGGATTAGCCCTCAAACTTAGTTTTTGTAAAGGGACATTCACATTTATTTTTCTGAAATGCAGTGGACATTCACCTGGGTGGTCCAGATGTCAAACCTCGTACCAAAAGTACAAAGCCAAATCACCAATGAACTAAAACTCACATATTTCTGAAAAATTGGCAGAGAGTAACAGGCCCAGAGGAGGACTATTACCCAAATATTCAGTGCTGATTTATCTTCCTACTGTCAAAAGCATACACATCTGTCTTGGTACAAAGAGCAATGCAAAGTCAATGCTGTTAACTTGCCCTTCATCCAGACCCTTCAGCTTCTAATTTAAAATATCTATCAATGTGGAGCCTGATGTTAGTGATAGAGGACTTTGAACTGATGTCAATGAGACAGTCTAGGACTGAGTCCCTCAAATCTAGTGTTAAATAATCACGAGTGTTATAATAATCTCTAAAACAAGAAGGGTGACTGAATCTCTTTTTGAACTTGTCTTCCGAATACCATAAACAAACAAATATCACAAGAAAAGGAAGAAATACAGCCTCTGTGAAGCTCTGACCTCAGTCATGGGATTATAAACTATTTACTTTATATATGTGCTTGTCTGCTATTTTTCTTCCTTAAAAAAGAAAAGAAAAAAATGGTAAATTCAGAGCATATATATGATAATAGCATGGGAAACATTAGGTGTATCTCAAAAATATTTTTCTCTTAATTCATTGAAAGGTGGTTGAGTCCACTGTCATGTGGATTCAAGACTGTAGAAAAAATCATATACAAAGGTAATTGTATTCTGTTGAGGAAAGGAAATGATTGATGGGCTTGAGGGTGTACTAATATAAGATTTGTCTTATTTTACTGTCTCTATTAAAGATTCGAAGGTGAGAGTAAGCAGGAAGTTATTTACATTCAGATGTGATACAAAGCTGTCATCTTATACCATCTGAAATCAGACACTTTTGAGAATTTTTGTCTTAATATTTTCTTTAAATCATTCATCATCACAGGGAGTCTGGGGAAAACCCAGCCTGAAACCTAATATTTCAGATAATGAATATGGGATTACTGCATAGGAATGGCTGTACCAAGCAAGACCATAGGCCCATTTATTCCATCTTCTGTCTCAGAAGTGGCCAATAGCAGATGCCTAGGAGAGTCTAAACAGGGCAAGCATTCAAGGATACTTTCCCTGACTAAGGAAGCAGAGGTGTCAAAAGATGTGGTATCCATCCAAATTAATATATTCAGCACCTGACAGGCTGGTAAGGACTACATGTTACTTGTGTTCAGTTTCTGAGAACTAGCAGGTACAGTATTCATTTTTCAAAAAGTTGCTAAGAAAATTAAGTCAACAAAATCCAGCCATTGTAGGGGAGGTAAGAGGGGTAAAATTCTGCCACCAATTATGGCTGGTTTTCAGGAATAAAAGGAGTTGGAATAAATGGCCTATTTTCAGCATGATATTATGATGTTGCTGTGTGTGATCCCAAGAATTTAACAGACACATTTATAATCTGTGAGGACTAGGGGAGAAAAAGGTTGAGATCGCAAAATCTGCAAAATTATTTAGTTTAGTCCAGATGAAATGAGACTGTGAGAAACTCTGATGGGACTTAAAGCTAGGTGGCTGGGGAACATGATGTCAGATGAAATTCAGTGCTGACAAATACATGGTAATATATATTAGAAGGAGTAATTTGATCACTGCCTTCTAACTGAACTGAAGTTGCTGCAGAAAACGGTTTGCCAGTGGACAAATTAGGGAGCAGTAGTAATGAAAAAGAAAAAAAAGTGTTAAAATCAATGACTAGAGAACACTGAAAATATTGGATTGTCATGATATAATTTTAACTGGAAATACAGAGCATAAATAGGATGGGCAATGGATAGAAGTTATAAAAGGCAATGCCTGAACTCTTTATCAGGGGAAAATGAAAAGGTTACAGCATGAGAGGACAATTAGAAGGGAGCATGAGGAATGTATATAAAGAGATGAAGGACACAAAATAGATATATCAAGGGTTCTTATTTATACATTTTCTTACATGGAAAAGAATGAAAACCAAGAATAAGGTTACAGGAGTTCAAATATCTGTTGGGCCTGTCTCAAACTAATGAAAAACTCACATAAAAATTTATATGCTAACAAGGTACAACATCTGAGAGCCTTTATTGAGTAATTTCTTTGCTCCTCTCCTTCCTTTGCATCAAGGAAAGCTAAAAAATAAAAAAAGGCACCTAACTTTAGCTTGGTAAGTGTATCTTTTTGAATAATAATGAAATATTATTTCCCATTTGGTAAAAATGCAACTATCAGTCTTCCTGCTGTCTAGTTTTAACATCTGATGGTCAAATATATCTGCTGTGCTTCTTCCCTCTTTCACATCACTTGAATCTTGAAGAGTTGTGACTGGGTGATGATGTATTGACAGAGCTGAGGTATGTTTGGGAAAGCATGGACTGCCAAGCCTCGGGAGGGGTTACCTCAGCCTGGAATGGGGCTCCCTTGCCCACAGGTCTCTAGGGATTTCAGCTCTTTAGGGGTAACTCATGTGAACCTAAAACACTATCTTGCAGATACTGCGTGACTTATCCACACCACTCCTTGACGCTTGATGCTGTTGAGGCAATAACATTACCACTGAAAAATATAGACTTGTATGGTTAGAAAGTTCTGTTTACGGGTAGAAATGTCTGTTTTTATGTGACACAGGAGACACCCTTATTTTCTGGACCATATTAGTTGACTGAATTTGAAAACTTTTCATTAACAATCTGACACTCTCAGCTTTAGGATGCCGGAACTGACATTGGCCGCTGAGGCCTAGACAAGCCCCACGCAAAGGGATATAGCCACTGGTAGCTGCTGGTTAGTGACATGGAACTTCTTGTCATGGCTTTACACCGTCCAAGCATTCCTCTAAGCTGGTGACTCTGGGGACAATCCTTCAGGCGGGTCTACAGCTATTGCAATGTCATGAAATTAGAGTGTAAGGATGTCACCTGACGATCTTATGCAACAAGAGTGTAGGAGGTAGAAGCACATTTATAAAAGCCACTTTGGCTTACTTTTGTGCTACAGCAATAAAGGTAAGAATCTGACCCTCAGTGAGTGTGGGTATGTGGTGTGCATGTGCTCACACGTGTGTGCTTTGTGACATGGGTAAATCTGCTATATTTCATTCTTCATGCCTAATTGTGACCCTGTGCCTCTTTTGCAGAAGGAGGTCTGTAAAAATGGTCGCTGGTTACACAGCATATATATATTCATATATATACATATTCAGCCTGGAAAAGAGAAGGCTTTGCAGTAACCTAATTGTGGCCTTCCAGTGAGCAAAGGGAGTCTACAAGAAAGATAGAGTGCCTATTTACAAAAGCATGTAGGACAAGGGGAATTAATTCAAACTGAAAAAGAGTATGTTTAGATTAGATATTAGGAAGAAATTCTTTATTCTGTGGGTGATGAGGCACTGGAACAGGTTGCTCAGAGAAGCTGTGGAAGCCTCATACCTGGAAGTGTTCACGGTCAGTTTGGATGGGACTCTGACCAACCTGGTCAAGTGAAAGATATCCCTGCCCGTGGCAGAGGGTTTGGAACTAGATGGTCAGAAATGTTCCTTCCAACCCAGGTCATTCCATGATTCTATGATTCCATGCTATACAGCAGCTAGTGGCTGGCTGTATGTATAGCCTTGTGGAGGGGCATTCTTCAAAGCCAGCTGCTATGCTGCAGCACTTTGAAGTGAGGGGGAAGCCCAGGTCCCAGAAATATCCCTCACACTGGAAGAGACCCCTGGGCCAGAACTGTGCAACAGTTTGATGGCTTTAAGGAGGAGAAATCCTCCATGGTTTGGTTTGTAGTGTTCCCCCTTACCTCCATGTCCTGCCCAAATTCACTCAAGCTCTGAGAAGGAATAACACTCCTTCAAAAGATCAGCCATTACACTGCACTACTGTTTTCAGCCATAGAGCTAAGTGTATGCTGTAGCCTCAACAATCTCTTACAGATGAGATAACTGAGGGGCATAGAGCTAAGGTGAGCAGCCAGAATTGCTAGCAGGCTGCTGGCAGAGCCAAGAATAAAAGTCTAGTCTGTGGCATGACATCTCGCCTTTGCAGCTTTGCAAAAGCTGGATTGCAAGGTCACTTGGGTAGTGGTTGTGTGTCCCTATTTGTTCTGTAAAAAATGTCTCTCCAGATTAAAAAATAATAACTGTCCTTCCAGAATAGGGTGAATTTCTTTACAAAGTCTCTGCCCATTATTACTTGGATTTTATTTTTTTTTTTTTGACAGCACAGCTGTTATGCTGATATTGGCCAGTGAACTATGACTATACAGAAAGGAGAAGAAGAAAAAAAAAAAGAGAAAAAAGAGTGCATAACTGTTTTGTGCCTATGCTAAATATCTCTGTAATTTAACAGTATGTATGTGCCCTCATGAAAATCTGCACACTGCATGAAACAAAGTCCTGAGCATCTTTGAAAATGCAGGCTGTACTAGCAGAAATATAATTAAGAGAAAATACTAATCGCATTTATATCCAGGGTGACATTACAGGTTAAGAGTGGATATATGTTTGTGTCTGGATTTCAGTCCTAAACTTAAAGTTGAATCGAAACAATGTAACCTCAGAAAAGTGGTGAATAATATAAGAAATCCTTTTCCTGTAGAATATTTTTGACTTTGAGAAAGTAACTGTCATTAATTTGTAACAGCACATGCTGGTAGTCTTAAATAAGTTTTTCCCAGGATAACAATCTGGCTAAATGAGAAATAACGAGAAAACTATTTCTTACATCATTTCTTGAATGCAGTGCTGGCAACCTGATCAAACCATTCAGCAGTGAATTGTTCACCATATTCACGTTACACAGACCCTCACTTTTGGAAGGATTTGGGCACATTTTCATGACCTAGCCATCTTTTAATTGAACACCTATGTGCTTAAAATTAACAACTAATTTTCAATTGCCCATACAACTGTGGTTTCATGAAGACAATCAGAACATGAGGCCCTTGTACAAATAAAGCTTGCTCAGTCTTGATGCAAGACTTTCCAGTGTTGGGGATGAGCTGAGGGATCATGGGGCTCTGTCATGATGTTCTGCTTTGGAGAAGCACTGGAACAGTAGTAGGACACTTTGGGATCAAGGATAATCATTTGGATCTGGTGGAGCAAAGATATGGTTGCTATTCTTGGCTATGATATAAAATAGTGGCTGTCGGGCAGTCCAGTGGAGCTCCGAGGTTTAGCATGACACAGTCCATCCATAGAGTGTGCATGAAGCATAATTATCTAGACTGTAGCATGTTGTGGAGTACTGTGTAGTGAATACTTGACGTAGAATTACCTTCCTTGTGGATTACATGAAAATATAAAATGCTGACATTTCCTAAATGATTTGATTCAATAAAAATTAAAGAGGTTATTAAAAAATCCTAAAATATAAAGCACATTCCTCAACTAGCATCTTGGTCTCTATTATGTCTTGCAAGTATTGCAAACTATGTAGCCCTGTACTGTATGCCCCTATGATGGATGCAAATTGAGATGATATGGCATTTTTGGGTAGGAGCTCAAAGTTGAGCTGGGATTTTAGAAAGTCAGCAAAATTTTCGTGCCAGATACTGTGTCTCATCATATTCTTTTTCATCCCTATCCCTGAAAATCTTGTCACGTGTTATTGCATAATTATAGAGCAAGATGCAGCAATTAATCTGTAATGTTAACCATTGTATTTTCATTTGTTGACATAGAATGTTCAATAGTAATGAGCAAGAGTGTAGACTGAGATTGCCCATAAACTACTATTCTTTCCTAGCTTAGCAGGGGTGGCAAGAAGGAAGTGTGGAGGGCTTTGTATCACCAGTCCTCATTACAATATTTTGTATTTTGACTATAAAATGAGTGCAGCAAATCCATGGTGACTCAGGAATGCCGTGGTTGTCACTGTGCTGTGCACTGTAGCTACTCAGAGTTGGGTGGCAGTAGCAGAAATGGGATTCAGTCCTTCTGTTCTTGCACTCCAGGTTTCTCTCACCTGGGAAACTAGCAGTCATGTGGGGCTTACAGAGCAGAAAGAGGTGTCAAGTCTGTCTGGTGGAGACTGATAAGTACTGGAAGGATGAAAGTAGTGTCAATGTAACACAACATCACTGAATAATGGTAATATGGTAGTGAGTCCCCCACAGTCACCAGCCAGTTGTGAAATCTGATTGATAGGTAAGGTTTTGGAAAAAAAATCAAACTTTTACACTAGTCTGAATAGAAAAGTGATTTTTTTCTACTCCCTTCCTGGACAGGAACAATGCAGTTTATGGCTATCTGCTATAATATTATTAATTCAAGGTATTACTAAAACTGGTGAAATGGGCTAACATCTCTGTCATAACTAACTTTAATAACTCATCACTTTTGTCATTCTGCTGCTTCTCAGAAGTAAGGGCTTTCAAGAAAGGCAGTACTCTTTCCCATGTTGATGGATAGAGGACATAGAATGAGGCCAAGAAGAGAGAGAGTCAGCAGGCTTGCAAACAGCTTACATCAGAATGGATGTAGAAAATCAACACAGGTCAATCCCTCCACAGGGATGAGATCAGAAATATGTACTGGCAAAGAAAGTGAGACCTCATCTTCATCTTATGTAAGTGGATCTGGTGTTATGAAGATTGCTCATTAAGTCATCACTCATAAGGCTTAGAGAAAAGGTTCACAAAAACAATCTGTTAGATGCACTTCTCGTAAAACCTAAACTACGTTGTGTTAGGTCTTTTTTTTCAATTTGTTTGAAAATTCCAAAATCTGCATGTTTTTCCCCCCCAATTCTTGTACTTTCTTAGTTTTTGGAATAATAGGGGCCAGCTGGAGGGAGACGTTTGTAATGAACTAGAGTGGCATTGCTTGTCTTGTCTGCTGATTTATAAACACTCTTGAATATGGTTAAGCAAAAGTATCAATGCTATTTAGTGTTACACCATAACTGTTTCAGGGACATTATGGGGTGTGACATAGTGGTTCTCTAGTTTCCTCTAGATTTGTCTAGGACCTGGTAGTTAGCATATTTGCTGGCAGTCTTAACAGAGGTCTGAGAGCTTAAATCTTAGTGGAAGGGACTCATCAGGGTTACTGTCAAGGGCAGCATGATGAAATAGGCATTGCCCTTCATACAGAGAGCACTGACTGCAGAGCTATCAAATAAACTGGTGCCTTTAAAATGTACTGGGGATAGTAAAAAGACAGGCTTTTAGATTACCCCTAAATGCTGTGCTTCTCTCCCTCTCATGTCTGCTGCTATTTCATTTTTATTGTCTTTATGGAAAAGAATTCAAAGGGTTGGAGGACAGAGGAAACATTCTTGTAAAGTTACTTTGTAGTCCATAGACTTAGCCCACAGAGGGAGATAGAAGGGAAGTATTTTTCAGAAGCTTTAAAAGGTTGCAAATTCTCTGTCTTAATGGTGCTGTTTAGGCCCTTTATTTACAGATGTGTGCACACATACATGCACACATGCACAGTCAATGTGTGCTCATGCAACAAATTTCTCCTGAAGTATTTTAGGCAAATGCTTTTATAATACAACCCTTGCCTAAACCCAGGGCCGAGAAATAATGGTATTTGACTCTCACCTTAAGTTTTTCCTCTGCATTTCCTGCTCTCTCTTTTGCTCTCTCTCAGAGAATCAGATCATCAGCACTGAGGGATTAAAGTCTCATGCTGTAACATTCATCCTTCTTGCTGAATAAACAACATGATTAAGGTATATGGGGAAGTGGAGTGACAGTAGCAAGTTCCATAGGTACAAACCCCCTCAGGGGTTGTGCTGCAATATACAATGATTTATTTGGCAGCTATTTGCATACAACAAATGCCTGTGAACATTTCTCTGTGACTCTGGACTATTTCCATGATGGAGGAAGCGGACGAAGGCTCATATGGGAGAAGAGCAGAGTTTCTTCCTCCACTACACTGACAGCTCAAATCAGGAGCAGGATGGAGTAAGGGACTAGCATGTTCTGCAGGTGTTTTGTCCCCACATATTGAGTCCTGTACACCATGGTGTGATAACAACCACCACAACACACAAGGTATTATAAATGAGACAGTGGTGTTCAGGTATCACGGACTAACTTATGTCCAGCCAGCACAGCCCTGGGCTAAGTACAAGGCCTCACTGCTCCAGAGTGAACATATTTTCTTCTGGAAGTTTGCCATTGGCTGAAGACCTACTTTGCAAAATCCACCTATGAATTGAATCCACCTCTCCAAACATACCAACTTGACTGAGTTTACACAGGATAGAATTGTTGTGTACCTCTCCATCTCCTCATCCTCGTCCTTTCAGCCAGGTGCTTAACATTTGTCTTAGCTGTGTGAGAAATCTGGTATCTGATCTGATTGATACCTAAAGAGATTGGCAGTCAAATCTTTGATGCAGAATGAAATAGCTTCCAAGATTGGCTGAAACTGCATCCTTCTCTTGGCAGATTAGCCTAGAGGGAGGAGAAGAAAACTGCCTGTGAAATAAGGCACATGAATCCCATCAGTTAAAAGGCAATGAGCCCAGGGTTCCCAGATTTTGGTGGCTCATGTTGTGAAAACTTCAATGTGGCTATGAAAGAAAGCTGAAATCCACATTCAGGTTTTGAATGAAAAGGTTTAGACAGCTACCCTGGGGAGAGCATTCAGGGCTTTGAGTGTATTGGTACTACTGAAAAAGGAGCTTGAGGCACAAAGAGGAGAAGAATATCTGTTTGGAGAGACCAGCATAGTTCCTAAAACCTGCAGATCTGCATTAGCATGGTGCTGTTCTGGAGTAATTCTGGTCTTCTTCACACGAGCAATATCCTAATATGGAAAGAAATAAAGTACAAGATGATAAGTGAAAATGGATGTTGGCTTGAGGAAAGATTTAGCACTATGCTGAGAGCACCTGGCTAGGGAGCAGCAACAATGAAAATCTGGTCCAAGAGCTTTTCAGCAACAAGCAACATTGACAAAGTTTGTCTTCTGCCTCTGGATATGTGGGGTCAAGCTAATGGTTTGATTAAATCAGTGTATCAATAAGATTTCAAAATTAAATAAAGCTGAACTCTTGTGGATAAATTGCCACAGACACTTCAAGATACAAACTGTGGGCCAAATTCTATTCTATGATGGACTTTCTGACTCCGTATGCTTTGACGGGTTTTCTGTTGATGTGGCTTCTGTCACCTGACTTGTAATTTTTTCTCCACTTCTTCATGCAAAAGGCCAGGTAGCTACCAATATACATCTCATTTAAATAACTGAAAAGATAATCCACAGCTAAAATAATGTGTGTTTAATCAACTGTCCGTTGGGGTATGGAAGAAAAATGTTTTTTTTTCTTTTGAATGCCTAGATGTATAATTGTCCGTTAGACCAGAAAGATGAGTTTAATCTCTTGTGCAATTTAATAAAAAAAAAATCTGTCTAAATGTTTTAGAAACAGAAATTTGGTCTGATCTCTTGAGTAAATACAATGCATTTTTAGAACTAAACATAAAAGATATACTGAAAATATTTTAAAAGATATACTGAAAATATTTTAAAGTGTACTAGCAAGAGTTGGCATGAATCAGAAAGGCCTGCATGACACTATCTTCTGTAGTGATCAAAATGCTCTAGCTGTGGTTGATCTTCCTTTGCTCAGTGCCATCATTTCATTTCTTTTAGAAGAAAAACTGGATGTGCTTGAATAAGTGATCAGCACATTCGTGTTAACAGAGTCTGAAAGTGTGTTGCTGTGTGTCTTGGTTTAGGGCAAATTTGGGAGAAAACCTCTAACAGTGTTCCTTTAGAAAGCAAATTCAACTGGCCCCTTCCCCAGTTGGTTCAGGAAAAGATTTCCTTGGAGAAAAGTGGAAAAAATCTGTTTACTTAACAGGCAAAGCATTCACCCACACAAAAAATGAACACTATTAAACAATAAAACCTCCAAAAGAGATGACAAACTCAGAAAGTCCTTTTGTGGGCTGTAGCTCAGCTCACTCAGTCTCCTCTCAGTCCCTCTGGCGCTGGGAATGCCGCGGCCCAGGCCCGGCCCGGCAGCCACAGGTGCGAGCTGCCGGTGCTCTGCTGGGTGTTCAGTGCAGAGCAGGCTCAAACAGTTCCAAAGAAAAAGGAAAACCACAGTCCCGGGAACTTCTCTGCCTCAGCTAGCTAAAAACTAACTAAAAGCAAAGGAGAGCTCTGTCCCGCTGTCTGTCCGTCCGCAGACCACACAGGCCAGGAGCAGCAATGTGGAGCAGTGAGGGCAGTGTCTGAAAACAAACTGCGCGCTTCTTCTCTGCCCCTCTTTGCTCTCAGAACCAGTCTTAAACATGCACAACTTATTACCCAGCATAAACAGAACAATTGGGGATACAAGCATCATATAGCCAACCCAGGACACTGTGTTATAGTGGAAAGCTGCTTTCAACTTCCATCACTGACTCTTCTCTGATGAACCACAACCTCCAAGAACTTGGAGTCACAGCGCAGTAGGGCAGGGGGCTGTGAAAAGCTGTGCTGTGGAGGTAGGAGAAGCAATGGCAAAGCACAGCCATACTGCTGCTTGACCCCAGGGCTTCATCTGTTTGTGATTTGTATTTACTCACGTTAGTACTGGAAAAAGTTTTTTGAAATCTCTCCAGATAGATGAAGTGATCATATTTCTGCTTCCCCCCCCCATATTCTCCAAAAATAACTACCTGATATTCTTGATAGGAAAACTGTTATTTAAACACATTTTCTTTGTGTGTATATCTGTAATTTTTCCCTGTTACAGACTGAATTGACAGAGTTGAACACACTCAATTTCCATTTTCCTGTAAAACAACTGTGTTCTCTTAGGAAGTTTAGTAGATCTTCATTAGGAATTGGTACAATATTTAAAGCTTTGGCTTAAGAATTTTTGCTACCCAACAATGTTTTTCTGCTTTTGCTATCTTTTTAGAAAACTGACATGAAGATTTTTATTAATGTGCAATTTGAAGGAGACTGTACAATTTAAGAACTTTTTTTTTGGTTTGTGGGCTTCCTGTCTCTATGTACATTAAACTGTATAATCCATTTTTGAATATGGGGCTTGTCTGCATCTTCTGCAATTTTTTGCTTCCAAGGGAAGAGATGAGCTACAGAACAATGTTAATACCAAAATAAATGAGCAGAAGAGGGTCATGAATGCTTTGTGCCTGAAAATTAGAACAGAATTTCTATCGAGTTTCTAGATGTTACAGCGGTGAGGCTGCAGAACAATTTTGCCATAGTACGGTAAGCCCAAAATCCAACGTATGTATGTTCATATGTTTAAAAAAAAAGAACCTGATAAACTTCATAGGAGTTTCATGAAAGGGTTTGTATGATTAGTACTTGTAAGAGCAAGGAACTGCACTCTCAACTTAGAAGTCCTTTCAAGTCTTAACATTCCTAAAACCTGATTGCCTTTGGAACCCTAAAACAGCTTTGTTTTTGATGGGTTCAGTTAACATTTGTCTCTGGATAGGGAAGACATTTGGAAACAGGGGAAAGGTTGCATTTCAGGTGCTGAAAAACCTCTGTGACTGGCATTGGTTTGGACCTTGAGCATCTTATGATGGGTATTAATAGAGGGGTTACAGGTAGAAACCAATGTTCAAGAAAAGTACTTGAAAGATGTTGATGCAGGAACAAACATGGGAGTCATGTAGAGGCCTGGGAACTTATAAGTACCCAAAACCGACTACTGAGGGCTTAAACACCAGCTGGCTGTCTACCTAAATAAAAAGTCCAGCTGGCTTGGCAACATTTAAAACATATTAATGAAATAAGATAAACTTTCACTTCTTCAGCTTGTTTAGAAAATGATGTTTTAAAATCAAGACTTTGTTAATGAGTCTGCTCAGGTAAAGGGGGGTGAATGGCTCTGTGGGGACTCGGTGCCCTGTGCTGCCACCATGCTCCTGTGGCTTTCCACCCATAGACTGAGGAAGATCACAAGCTGTGCTGTAGCTTTTCTCCAGAAGCCTAAACCTCTCATTGCCAAATACTGCAGCATTTAAGCAGGTATGTGCTGAAACTATTACACTATTTCCTAGCAGGAAGATAAACTAGGAGACCTGTAAGTTTGGCTGAGTGAAATCTTTGGGTGTACCTCACTGGGCAGATACTGTGGATGGAGCTGTTGCCTCATCAGTCAAGGCTTCCTGGAGCTGTTTGCAAGAGCCTGCTATGGCTGTCACTGTCCTTCTTGCATATAACCTTGAAAGCCATATTTCATGTTAGAGTGTATCTACTTCTTGGCAATGATAAAGTGGTATTAGTCACACAATTAAAATAATTACTGCCTTTCTGCCAGTGGATGGGCATGGTGCAGATAAGGTTAGCAGGGTTGGTCACCATTTCATTCTGGTGGACTTGTTTTTGCACATTGTCACAATCTGCAATTCAGGGAGTATACGTAGACCTTTGTAAATCTTAGACACAGTGAAATGGAGCAAGCTCCAAGAGGGTTCCTCTGCATTTATGGTCAAAGTCAGATGCTCCTGTCTTTTCTTTATGACTCTGGTGGATGGAACTTCCGTGAAAAATCTCATGCTTATCTGTTTGAGTGTAGGGGGAGCACTGATACATTCTGATGTTTACTTTGAAAGAAAAGCAGATCCTAGGAATAAATTGTATGCTTTGAAAATCTGATGTTAAAATGCAGAAGGAAAGCACACGGAGAAAGGGATTTCATGCTAAAATGAAAAGAGAGGTGGCTATGAGATGATCACTTCAGTGGCAGCCTAAGCAGTGTTATGCCAAAAATTGCAAATGGCCTTGTGAACTAGGGATGAGACATTGTGCTAAAGGAGAAAATAACCAGCAAGAGAGTGGATGGAGTGGAAGTCATGTAGGATTATAGTACAAGGAGAATGTGGAAGTCTGTGCATAGTTTCCTGCCTAAGTGGATGCTGATAATGCCAACATTAATTGCCAGAGATTTTATGTTTAAGATACCCTGGGGTCTGCTTCAAATGAAGCAGGATGAGTTATTTCAGGAATTGCTGAAGTCAAAACCAGCAGAGAATATGGGTCAAGTGCCTGCAGAGAGCTGCCTGCTCAGGTGAGTGCCATCAAATCCCCCTCCACCATCACAGAACACATCAGCCAGGGGAGTCATGAAGTTTGAAACTTCCAATGTTGCCTGCTACGCCCCTCCATTTCTGTGCTGCAAATCTTTTTGGCCACAATTTCTGTCACTTTAGAAGAATGGCAGACATTTTGAGGATCCTTCTTTCTAGGTCTGCTTTGGCTACTTGAGTAATTTTGGATTGTTTAAGGAGGGACAGTCCACTCCTACGCAGAATCGTTAGTTACACCACGTGTGTGTGATGTGTAGGGGATCTGTAAGTTTCTTGTGCTGTTGCAGACCATGTGTCATACTGTTATAATTGATTTAACCTCACCAAGAATAACCGAGAACACCTATTTTTCTAAGTGATTCTTTTTCTTCATATATGTCACAGCTATTCTCAATATTTACAGTGTATTTTTTAGACTTCACATTTAATCACAGTGTAAAAGTGCAAAAGTCTGTTTTCCACAAGAAAAAAAAGTTTTTCATTATCTTGGGTTTTGTTGTTGTTGTTGTTGTTGTTGTTGTTTTAAATAATTGTATCATGTTGTTGACAGCTAAATAAATGGATTTTATTAAACAGGATTACGGGCTGAGATTATTTAGTATTCCTTTTTTATTATCTGGTGTAGCCTCTGCTGGGAGCTGTGAGTTTCTTTTCTTCATTTCCAACATTGATTCTTGCATTAGATGGTTTCATTGAATAATTAATATACTTCCTGTGATTGATGATTTGCATGGCCTGAATATTAGGTTATCAATCATGACCCACTTGTTCTAATGTAATCATATTGAAAACGTGTCAAAAGCTGTTTACCCAACAATGACAACAGGAGCTGTGATATTGAAGGTGCTTGATACACTACAACAGAAAATATCCTGGTTGAACATTCATAATGCAGAGATTATGAGTTTCTCAAATTGATGTAACAAAAGCCTGGAGCCCTTGGTGAGACTTATCAGCTCCAATAAGAAAAGCCCTTTTTTCAACTAGAAAATCGTACTGATTTCTTTGCCTTTTATCAGCTGCTTAGTGACTTTCTGAGTCTACAGTGTAAAGTAATTATGTTCTGTGCTGCACAGCATAAAGAAACCGAACAAAAAAATGGAAAGTGCTCTTTTTTTTTGGAAAAACGAATCACACCGCCTGTATCTGTTGTTACTGGAAGGAATGAGCATCGTTAAGGTCTTTCCACAGTTTGCTTTTAATGGATTACCACAAACATTGAAAAAGTGGGTTTTACTTCTGTGGGAATCATTAAGGCAGAGAATCACATTTTAATACTCAGTATATAATGCACATTTCATTTGCAGTGTATTTCTTAGCTCATAGGTGCTTGTTTCTGCAGACTGTATTGGTTCCATTTCAATAGCCTGTTGCTCTTTACCTCAGCCAACTACAGTGGCAGGTTTAGTTGTGTGTATTCATTTCATTCTTTCCTTTTTCTGTGAGAACTCATATTAACATGGGAATTATATTGCAGTTCAACTTCACAAACTCATACGGATAGAAATGTTTCCTATGATCAAAGTAAAATTGCTCATGTAAGACAAAGGTGCTTGGGGTGGAGGAGGCTAAAACACTGGGCTTTATAATTCGAAAGCAAAGCCATTTCCTTCAACCTCTGCCTGACTTGACTGTAGCACACACAGATTTTTCCAGTCTCCTTTGTTCACGAAAACTCATGCAGTGATTCTTTTCCTAACATTTGACTTGCTTTACTCTTCTTGTCACCTTTTGGCTTTGATGGAGACCTCCAAAGCTTTGCTCCTTCCAGCTCCCTGTTGCTCCTGACGTTAGACAACTTAATTGGTGGATATAGACCAAAACCAGACTATTCATCAAAATTAAGAGTACTGCACTTTTGTCCAAATGTGAGGACCCTACCAGTCCTGGCTAGCCTTCAAGGCATATAATCATGGAGTTCATACTGGTGTGGTCTCTGAATAGCTGGCATGGTTGACAGTCCTAAGAAGAAAGACAACTGGAAAATTTAAAAGCTCATGAAAAAAAAGCCCTACAGCTTGATTCCCCTCCTTTTTTTTTTTTTTAGTCAATATTTTACTTTGTTCCACCAAAAAAGAAAAAGTTTATAGGAGCTATGTAATCTAAGTGATACCACCCAGCAGGAGGAGTAATCTCCTGGGATGTCACCACAGTTGAAGGCCAAGTGTTTCAATTACTTAATGTATGAAAATATTAGCTTTATTGTGTCTCTCAATGATTAGAACAGAGAACAAGTATGTTCATTTTTACAGGAAAAAGGATTCCTAAAATAATTTGTAATAATAAAACCACAGAAATCTGGAACCAGAGAAAGTGTAGATGAAAAAGACCTAGTCATCTAATTTCTCTGCCAGTGTAGGATTTCAGTGCGCATTTTTGGTATATTAGTGTAAGAGGGTTACTTAGAAAATGATGCCCGAACCTGTTGGATTTGAATATAACCACAGTGATTCATGGTTTTTATGATTTCTTTTCTTGAATCTCTGTACTTAACTCTGGGTGCTTCAAACACTAGTGCTTCTACAACCATGGAAAATAAAGCAAATTAATTAGATTGTAAGAAAAACTGAGATGTTTCTTGGCTTCAGCAAACTATGTCTTCTACTATTGCTTTTTATCACACTGTATAGTTCCAGGATTTCCAGCGCAAGTCTATTAGAAAAATTGTCTTCAGTTTCCCCTAATCTCTTATTAGAAATGGACTTTAAAATGAGGTAATAGAGAAAGGGTATGTTCTGAGTTTCCTTTATTTGCCTGATGTTTCTAAAGCCTCTAAGGCCCGTTAGTTATTTCTCCTCCACATCTAAGAGAGTTTACAACTGTTTATTATTTTTCAAAGTGTAAGCAGGGACTGTCTTTTGTCAAAAGAAAGAATTCCAGGAGAGACACCTCCAGGAAGACTCACTGTATCTTAGATTGACTTTGAAAGAGTTAGTGAAGGTGGCATTATCATTTCTCTCTCTCACTGGTGACAGATCTTTCAGGTATTTGTGTATTTGTTGTGCCACTGCGTCTTCTCTAGATTGCATCATGTTAAGTTTTTGCTTGCTACGTATTATGTATGAAGTGGGGCAGAAAAGCCCTGTACATAAAAGAGGAGCATAAAAACTACACATCTTGTAGAGCACTGAATTGTTTTATAAAGCTTTCATGCAGGAAAAGCTGTTCTGCCTTCTGAATCACCATTTCTACATTTTTTTAATTAACATTTTTTTGGTTATTGCCTCAAGACTAAAAGCCCACTAGTTTTCAGTTATTTAGTTTCTCAGCCAGTAGTAAAATTTTCCTTGGAAAGAAGCAGCATTTTATGGAAACCGTCAGTAAACTGTTTTTCTATGGAAAATATTTGAGTAGCCCTCCTCTGTATACATAGCTATAAAAATATTAGGGCAATATGTGCTAAGTGGGCAGTACAAGTGTTTCAGCACAGAGCACCCATGTCTGCAACTTGCTGCCAAAAGCAAATTACTCTAGCAAGCCATTTAACATAATAGGACATAACAGGTGTTGGACCATATCTTCAAACAAACAAAAACTGGGCAATGACAAATTCACTGGAAGGAGCAGTATAGCCAAACTTTTCTTCTTCTGACCCACAGGAAAACAAATCTGCCTCCCTCCAGTGCAGAGCTCATATGTGTGGGATACAAATCGTTCTAAGCAGCCAGAGACATATCTGATACTATGCTTGGAAAATATCAAAATCGGCATGGACTTCTGAGATGAGATGTGAAACACATCTCTCTGAGCATTCCTCAATATACCGCAGTTATAAATAAGCACAAACAAAGTCTATTCCCTGCTGATTCTGAATGGAAAAGAGCTGGAGAGAAGAAGAAAAAAATGGCTGTATATGTTTTCTTTATAATTTTGGAATGCATTCAGGCTTCACACCAGGCAGCAGAGAGAAGCAGCAGACACCATTCTCATACTCAACTCATGCTTGGAAAGAGTGCAAATTTGTCATCAGAATTGTCCACAATGGTATCTTGACTCTGAGAACAGAATATTTCTCGGTCTACATTTATGAACAGTGAAGGATTAAATTGCAAGTGGACAGATGAAAGGTAGTTTAATAGGGCAAGAGGCAGTTTGACTCACTGTAGTTTGTGAAGTTGGCACTTCAGGTCCAAGCCAGCAGGAAGGTGGCCTTGCCTCCAGCCTCCTCACCTGCCTCTGCATTTCCATAATTTTTGGGGCCTGCAGCACCATTCTCCCTTAGTCTACCAGAAGACTGATCATGCGTGAGTTTGCTAATGCACGTGACAGACACTTTACATTTGGTGTCACTGATGCCAGCCTGAGGTGACAGAGTTGTCTTATTCTTGGCATCCTCGCAAATCCTTTTGCTGCCTGTGGATACTTCTCATAGCTACTGTAAATGCTGTAATCACTACAGAGGGGATGACAGAATATTTCTGTGTTGTTTTGTTAACTTCTCCTATGAACAACAGGAAATTAGGCTGGGTGTTGTGTGGTACTTGGCAATCTCTTTTCTGGGGGTTTATTATTTTTTTTTAATATTCTCATTCCCCCTTTTTACTTCCTTCCCTGCTAGATTTTCCATGGCAATATTAGGATGAATGTGTCTGTCAGTTTCAAGCTGTGACTTTTTTTCTGTTTTTGTAGAGCTGTCCCAAAGCATACCTGGGAGCTGGGAATGTTAAAAAAGAAAAGGAAGCAGAGGCCTCTGTAGTGTAAGATCGCTGGCCTTGCCTGTAACGTGAACACCTTCCGAAGTAAGAGGAGGCTCATTAGGTGATTCTGACTCCTGCTGCCTTTGCTATTTTTGGGCCAGCTGTCATGTGCACAGGGTGATCTGCCTGGCCTTGACGTCTGGTATAACATCTCAAGACCAACCCATTGTACATTTTCCCTCTCACACCCTGCAACAGGAAGAAAGGCAGCCACCACTGTTGTTATGGGCCAGACGTCCAATTAAGCAAGCATGGGCTGGATGTGCCCAGGCAAGGGCTCTGGTGGGCAGAGGGGAGGAGGGTGTGCAGAGCCATTACCTCAGAGTGCCCTGCAAACCCTCCTCTTCACTTCTGCTGCATCCCTGGGAACTGCCAGGAAGAGCATCTGAGCTGCCTGCAGCTTTAACGGTATGGCACAGGGGAGCAGAGGTCTCCCAGGATTAATTAATGGGCATCCCGAGAACACATTCTCATTATAGCTATAGCACTAGGGTTTTTCCTCATTTTGCAGAACATCAAATGTATTAGATAGCATGTGGGGTGGAGGCAGGGAGGAGTGGGGAAGGCAGAGGCTGTAGTCAGAGAGACGCAATATGGACTGGGAGATTGAATCTGACCCTGTCAGAGGCTGTCACAGGACTTAATATTGCATTTATTTAAACTGGATTTTCTCTGATATAACGCGTCTGACTTTGGGGGAATGAATCTTGGTTTTGATGGGTGTGCAGATCCCTTGGGGAATGAAATGCCACTGATAATAAAGAGCTCGTGCTGACACCCTCCACCACGATTTTTATTTGTTTGTAGCTGCTCATTCTTTGTTAGAACACAGAAATGGCCAGGCACGTGTGTTTTGTTTCTTTCATGTGATTTTCCCCGCCAGTCAGCATGGCTTATGCTCAATTAATTCCATCAATATACGGTCCCCTCCAGCCTCATCTGCACTTGTGTAGTGTGACAGGCAGTTGTGAATATACCACTAACTGTGTCCAGACAAAGGCGTGAGGAGGCTCCATGAGGGGTCTATTAACTCCACAGACAGACTGCGGCTTCGTCTTCGGCGCAGTCCCTTTGCAGGAGGGGCTTCTTTTTTGGTGAAACATTTAGTAGAACGTGTTTCCTCCCTCCTGGTGAATTAACTGCCACTTGGCTGCTGGCGAGCGGCAGCACGGCCGTCTGAACCGCGCCCGATGAAACACCAGGGTAGCTGGACATGCTTCTCCAGTGCTCACAGGCACATACAGAACACAACCTCCCTGCTTGGGAGAGCTCAGGAGTCCATCCTGAGTGATCAAGTGGGGCAGGTGATCAACTCCAGCTGAGTGTTTTGATAAAGAAGATGCTCTGACCGTGTTCTGTCCCATCAATACGATTAGGCAGTGATGACTTGCGCTGAGAGAGCGCTGAAGTGTGCAGCCATAATTTCATCTTTTTCTTCATAAAAGGGCAACAAATTTATTGATATCTCGGAGCCCTGTGATCCCCTCAGCACTAAGGCAATGTGCTTGCAAGTGGACTTCAATGCTGTGAAGAACATGGAGGAAAATAAGAACAGCAGTTTTCAACCAAAAAATTATCTTTCTGTGCACTCGGTATTTTAGAGGCATGAAGCTGTACTAATTGGGGTACAGCGTAATGACTGATCCCATTAGAGGTGCTGTTTACAGATTACCTGCTTGTTTGAGGGACTAGAAAGCAAAGCAGGAATTAAAAAAAGAATCAAAAAGGAGAGAGAATATTATTTTAGAACTGCCGTGACACGAGAATGTGAGAGATGTTAGTTATATTGAAACACTCTTTCAGCCGACAAGGTCACTTGTGGCAATAATCCGCTCATTAGAGGTGTAATCCATCACTCAAGTAATATCAATTTAGTGCCAGGGTTTTAATGCAGGTTGTACTAATCATTAGCGGCAGTTTGTCAACTGCATAATTCACCAGGGATTGTGGGTATGCATGATTTAGCAGGTGACCCTTGACCTCAGTGGAGTAAGAAGCCTGCCTTAGAGGCAAAATCAAGAGGGACAAAAAGCAGTGCTCACTCATGAACAATTATTATGCTTAACAGCATGACTGTCATTTTAGAGGGAAAGGGAAAAAACAGTATGTACTGAATAATGAAGGATTAAAATTCACCTGAGACTTGGCTCCAGCTACAATGCTGGAGTCACCACCCTCGCTTAGGGGGGCAGGAAGAAGACAACACTTTTTTTTATTGTTTACTTAATGGCCCCTTAGCTAATATCTAAGAGTGAGAAGCCCTTCTGCCATGCAAAACATGAGGGGTGATCACAGCAACAGACTTATTTATTCTTCTGCTGTGAAAATGTTGGTTTGCTCCCATCTCTATCCCAGGTGCCAAGCACTGGGATTGACCTGTGACTGTCATAGGTGAAAAGTATTAGTTAGGAAAGTCTGCATTAGTGTCAGACAGGTAGAGGATTTCCCCTCAGGCTGTCAATTCATTTGGAGGGAAGAGGAGAATAACCTGAAGTGAATTTCTGTGCCCACCTGAAATCTACTCAGAGAGTTAAATGCAGAGTTTGATTTACCAATCATTATAAATGTAGTATAGCATCATATTCTCTATTTCAACTATTGGAAAAATGCAGTTCTTTTCACATCCCACTTGGGAAGTTATCAGTGTCTTGCCTTGCTGTATTGCTGCTCTGCTTTATAATAGCAATAATCCTCCTGAAATCTGGCAAACTAGGACCAGTTAAGTGCCCTAAGCTTTACTGTAATTAAGGTACTTTTTTGCTTGCAATAATTCAAAATTGGCTCTGACTTAAAAACCGAAATTTAGCAAGTGATTTAGCCTGTAATGTGCTCTAATTGCTTTTGGTATGTTGAAGGTGGGGGTTGGGTGGGAGAAAGAAGAAAGGGGTCAAACAACTCAGTAATTTAACAGAAAAGATTACAAGTGATCTTGCATGTTAGGCTCTTTCCAACTGGAGTTTTAATATGCACACCAGCTTCCTGGTTGTAAGGCTTTCTGATAATCTATCTATACTTGATGTCTACGCTTACCATTAAAAATGATGCTTGGAAGGAAGGAAAGGGGCTGAGCAAACCTGTTTGCTAGCTAAACATTTTGAAATGTCACTGGGACTGTCAACAACAAATTTACATCACAGCCCTTGCCAGCTCTGAAAGAAGAGGCAAAGGTTGTGGTGTCCCATCCTGAAGGGAAGGGAACACCCAAGATTCATAGATGCCCTCAGTCAAAAAGAAGCAACAAAAATCAGAGGGCCCACAAAAACTTGCAGTTTTTGCAGTGAATTATACATTTGGCATGGAAATTGGTATATATATATATCTTCTAATATAAACACAAGGTGGTTGGTTTTGAATAGAAAGAGCAAAAGAAAGAAAGAGAGATAGGTAGAGAATAGGTCGAGTGAAAGAGAGAGATTAAAGAGGAAGTGAGGAAGTGAGGAAGTGAGGAAGTGAGGAAGTGAGGAAGTGAGGAAGTGAGGAAGTGAGGAAGTGAGGAAGTGAGGAAGTGAGGAAGTGAGGAAGTGAGGAAGTGAGGAAGTGAGGAAGGAAGGAAGGAAGGATGGTCCCCAGCCCTGA